>MNCI01013089.1:135246-155193 GCA_015680685.1 Gnetum montanum
GAGCAAAATCCACAAGTAGAACAAGGAGAACAAGAAGTATAATCCTTTAGCATTCATCAAGAAACTCCTGCCACAGAGCAATCTGCTCAAGCAGAAGCATATGTTCCACCAATACCTATCTAGGGACAACAACTTACATTGTCACCTAAATGCCTTTAGGATATTCAGATAAAATCCATTATGTCAACAGTAATTGTGGAACTTAAATTTTATCCATTTTTGGAATTTTCTCCAGAAGCTATTAAGGCCCAACTTTAGTCATCTCCTTTGTGGCTTACTTTGACAAACAATGGAGAATGGTATTAGGAGAAACACTCTAATTTTGGCAAAATTGAGAAGTTGATGCAATAGTCAAAATTGAAGGAATCTCAATATCTTACTCAGTTAAGCCAATTACATAGGTATTGAATGTGCCTAATCAAGGATCAAAGGTGGCATATATATCAACCAGATTTAACACAAGTGCCAAGAAGCTATGGTTACAACAATTGTATAGCAAGGAAGATAAAGAATCTAGTGAATTGACTGTAGAAGAAAAAATCTATTTCAAAATTGGCACTTATCACCTATTTCCTACCAAGAGATTGAATTGAATCTCTACGTATGTGGCCAAAGGGAGTGCAATATTAATGGAAAAATTCAATGCAAACATCACTAACCTCTACTTCACAAAAATCCAAAAGTGGTTCGAAGAAAAGAAGGTAGGAAAGTTAATACTTCAATTCCCTTGTCTTATCTAGAAGTTATGTAAATGAGCTGGTATCCAAGGATATACAAATGATGCATTGAGAAAGGCATAGAATGCTTCCTATGCTGAAATGCTTAAGCCCATGCCTCCCAAAAAGGACAAATTAGAATAACAACTAGGCACTAAGGAGACTACCCAATCCACAGGATAGCAACAGTAGCAACCACAAGTTCCACCATAGCCGTCGTAAGATTATAGACCTTCAATAAGTCATTTGCAGCAAATTGCAGAAACTATTAGTTGGGGAAGCAAGGAAGAGGCCAATTTATTCAAAGTAATTGATGATGCAATCAGGCCAACCATCTCAACAAATCCTACCAGTGGATAGATATTGTTGTAGTTAGGAGGATAGGCTTAGTGGTCATAATGGATTTTTGGAAACACCGCATCATTTTAAGTGGTGCTTGAATCTAGAGAAGGAGCCAAAGTTATGATCATGCAACACCATGATGTAGCGGGAGCCATAGAAGTGATCACAAATTACATTAAAGAATCTTTTAATGTACATGTTATGCCACTAGTAGATATTTCTAGAAGCAAAGATGTTAAAATTCTAGCTTATACCTCTATGACTCCTATAGAACATGAAGGTTTGTTGGATAGACTATTGCAAACAAGATAAGTTATGACAAATCTATTTGATAATCCTAGTGATATCACTACAACACAATCTTAATTGACTACCACCAAAGGGAAATTAATCATGGACAAAACGAAGGCACAACATGCTAAGAATGAGCTTCATCGATTACAAGAAGAGCTTGTAGCCTTGAGAGCAAAAAGGAAAGATCCAACTCAGTTCATAGCACAAGACTAGATAGCATAATTTAGAGTTGAGAAAATCAATTTCCTCCTGAGGAACAATAAATATATAGTAGATAAGAAAGAAAATGTAGTATGGAAAGCTTTAATAGTTGAGGCCCAATCATATGCCCATGCCAAAGCACTTGCTACCTTACAAGAAGAAAACAATCAACTCACTACAGACAACATGAAGTTGACCATAGTAGAAAAGTAGAAAAACACTATAGAAGAAAGCATCCATCAGTTGAGAGAGCAACTGATGAGGGTCAACCAAGATATGAGCTACCTTACAAGAGAAAACAAACCCTCTCTATGGAGGAGCTACGTCCAATTAGACAGAAATCAACATGTGGCAAAATGAGACTAAGAAACATGAAAGGCTCAAAGAACACTTCTAACACCAAGTGGACATGTACAAACAAAAAAATCCAAATGGCGAAGGCTAAAATTAGTTCAATTATAGCACAAAATCTTGATTGGCAACCCATCATGGACAACATGGCCTAGACCTATCAAGTGAAAGTGAAAAATAAAGACCTATAGATAGAAGACTTTTAAAAATGCATGGCATTAGCAAACCTCTGTTATGCTAACCTAGCCATGTTAATAGTAGGGAGGCCCAGAAATGAACTAGAATAGTAAGTAGTAGCCACTTATGCTCTGTATGAGAAGGAGTTTGCAAATAGAAAAGATGCTCTACAAAAGCTTTAAGTAGCAAAGTCAAAACTAGAAGCAATTAAGGCTGGCTACCAAGGGCAAGAAAATGTAATAGAAAATCTAGTCAAAAGATTAACAAACTATCATGAACTTAGAGAAAAGTCCAAAGCTTTTGAAGAAGAGCAACAATAGTTTGCGACATGGTATGTTTAAGCCAATCAGATGTTTCTACAAGTTCCATGTCCATGGAACATGCCGAATCCATCCAACATTGGCTCATCAGCATGGACAGTCCATGATCCAAGGATAGAAGAAGAAAATTTACAAGTGCTTCTAAGCAAGTACCAATTTAAGAAGCCTAATGACAAGGGGAAGAAACCTATGGAAGAGCCACCTTCACCTAGAACAACATGAGGCTAGACTCCACCTTGCCAGATTTTGTTTTTTGTTAAAATTTTCATGTCATGTGTTCATTTTTGTAAAATCCACTACGACATTAGAGAGTCATGTGTTCTCCCAATTTTGTAAGGAACTCCATCCCCTTTTCTTTTTAACTCAAGGATGAGCTTTTAGTCAGTTGTGGGGGTATGATAAATCCAAAAATTTTAAGTCAACAATATCGTAGTTACGATATCGTATCTACGATGTCATAGATACATTATCATATCTCAACATACATTATCGTATAAATGATATTACGAGGTGCATGCCATCCTATATAAGCAACACTTAGGTGCACTAATCCATAGTAGATTTAATAGCTTACTCTACATCAGTGCAACAACACTTAGTTTCATTTCTGTTACTATTTAGTGTTTTCATAGTTTCATTTCTGTTACTATTTAGTGTTTTCATAGTTAATGTTTACGATGACTTGCAATTTACTTTTAATGTCATTAAGTGGAATGAGTACAACTGATCTCGAGCATGTAAGTGTAACTACTTAGTAACCCAGTAGTAATATCACTTGGTATGCCCAGTAGTGTAGTACTTGGTAATCCCAATAGTAGTTGCACGAAGTCCAAGGTATGACCAGAGGATCAAGATCGATTGTTCATCACATAGGTGAGTTTAGATTTGTTTTACTATCACTTAGATTTAGAAATCCTTACTTTCACTTCATGTTTGCTAGGAACTTAATGGCCAATACAACATCAATATCATATACCTCACCATGAGTTAAACCATATGCACTAATTTTACTAGCTCATGTGCGAAGACAACGATCATGAATGCTAACTAATTATTGATATAATCACATTGCCTTATCTACGGAGTTCGACCATGATTACACATGAATACTCATATCTTGTATGATTAGGTGTTGGATACTACACTGCTCATCATATGTAAAAAAGAAAATGTTTCCAATAAAATTTATGTTTCCCAACTAATGTGCAAAGAGGGGGGGTAAGAAATGTTGTCACATTTATACCATTTGATGGAGCAGATTTTATGAAATAATGCTGAGAATTAAATTGTCCAATTTAATTCTTTATTTGTGATTTGAAGATAAGAATTAGATTATTTATTTCAAAGGAAAAAGTGAGAAGCATGATTAAGAAAGACATTGAAGGAGAATGAATGGGAAATATTCTCTATATTCAAGGTGTGCACATTTTGGGTTTGTGTTCATAATTTTAGAGTAGAAAATCATAGGCATGATAAAGAAAATGGAATTAATGATAGCTTAGTTTCAGCTGGAGAAACAAAAATTGCAATAAGGTGTTTCTACCCAAAGGATGAAATTTTTGTGGTTTTCCCATGTAAAAATATGTATAATAGTGGAGATGGAATTCTAGAAATAATCAAGCAATTGCCGGTTAGTGCACTTGCAACTGCATCACCATCAACTCCTACATTGTATAAGTTTATCAATTTAGATTTAATGGTAAATTAGATGCCTCAAAGAATGATGACGATAAGAAAATAAATAAATAAATTTGTGCATCCATTTTCTCTGAAAATTGTGCAAGAACTTCTTAGGAAAACTAACAACTACATTTTGGATGGATCATGTAAAGACCCATTGTTATGTTGTGTGTTCTTCTATGAAAGAGGCCACTACAACTCATGATATCATATTCAATTTACAGTGGCCTCCAAATGGTGGTAAAAATTTAGTTCTAGAGTTTGTAGACCCTGAACAAAGTAAAAAGAAAAATATCCACTTAAACAGCTCAAGCAGCATTTGATGAATTTTGCTAGATCAAGTCATAGTTTTGACACAAAGTTAACAAAACTAACCAGATTTTTGCTTAATGGTTGTTATAAAATTGGCAAATTTGTCTAAAAATTTCATCATTATCTTCGAAAAAGAAATGCTCACTGCAAGAAAAAGCATGGCAATATGAAATGTAGCAATTATACTTGAGTCTAAACTATAGCAACAAATAATATCATAGAATAAAATTTTTAAAAAGGAAAGGTTGAATAAGATTCCATGAATTCAATTTCAAAACTATCCATAGAAGTTATAACCTCCTATGGAAGTTATAACTAGATCTCTTTGATATTTATAAAGTTGTAGTTACCAAGAAGACACTTTCCAACTATGGCTTGATTTTCCAACAACTTTCTATGAAAGTTATAGCTTCTTAAGGTAGTTATGAATAAATTCCCTAGATATTTGTTATTCACCTTAATCTTCAATGATGATTGTAACTACCATAAAGCCACTATAAAAAGGCTTCAAGGGTAGAATGATGGACATTGGGGGGAATTGTAAGAAGATACTTAGAAGAATATTGAGGATTATAAAAGTGGCTGCTCTATTTTAATCGTATGAGTTCTTTTTTTCCTATTTTGTTTTAATTGCTTTGCAAATGATTTAGATAATATTGTACTTGGCATTTAATTTTGGGATTTTCTAGATTATTCTTATAGCTTTGTTTTTGTGCAATATTAGACTTCTATTAGTTTTTCCATATAAGAGCTTATGTTGTCTTAGAAAAGCATCTTGGGCAATTTAATAAAAATGTCTTATAGAAATTGCCTGTTTGAGTCTAGAGGATCTAAAAAATCTTTGATAGTTGTTTGAAATAGCTTCATTTTTAAAAAAATTTATTACCTTTGAATTTCAATCTTGAAATTGTCAAATTTTTCTACTAATTCTAGTGTTTACAATTCTTGACAACTATTAACTAGTCAAACAAAAGTTTGTACTTGCTGTTTACAAAGTGTTTTGGTAGTGTAATAAATTGTCTTCGACAAAATTGCTTGTTGGGCTTAGGGGTTGGACAATTCGTATTTAAATTGAATTGGAATAATTTTATTGCAAATTGTTTCATCATGTTATCTTCTTTTTTTTTCGCGTTCTAAATCCTTTGAATCTTGCTCTATTTCTAGTTTTCTTGTAGAATTTTCTCTCTAGGGGAAATTAGGAGTAGATTGGCAAAATTGTGCTCAAACATTTTTGTGAAATTTTATGTGTTTCAAGTAGTGTACTATAGAGACTATATAGACTAAACAAGTTGACAAAATGGAAACCTTCAACAACTCACAATATTCAACAAAGTTAGCTGAATTTCTTTTATGATAGCCAATTACAGTTTCATACACAAACCCAAGTATTTCAACATTCACAATAGCAAACACATATGTTTAGTTCATTTCATAACCATTGAGTTTATTTGAAGGTATTTGAGCCTTGGTGTTGCCAGAAGGCTAGCAAGCACGTAAACCCTGTTTTGAGGAACACCTTTGTTTCCTGTGACCTTCAAAGTCACGAGACTGAAGGCACAATGTTAGTTGTCCAAACCCAAATGGTCACCAACACTAAGTTTCAAGATTTCAAAATGAGGTGTTAGCTTGGTGATAAGACTTGATTTGCAAGCTCAAGGTCATGGGTTCGATTTTGGTGGGAAATACTAAGTTATAAAGCTCTAATTGGATTATATATCTTGGGGTGTACCTACATTGCAATTATTTCAGGTTCCGACACCCAAAACAAGGAGCTAACTACTTAACTATATTTCATTAGTTGTTTTTTTTTAACTATGTACTTTTCTTTTGTAAATTAGTTTTTAACAAGGATTTCATATAAAGATTTTTAAGCTTGGAAGGGCTTTGCACCTTTCAAATTCAAAGCTATTATTATTTGTAGAATCTATTATTTTGTACAAATTGATTACACATAATGCTATTTGGAAAGGTTCAATACTCATCTCATCAACACAAAGTTCTAGGAAGGTTGGTTGATGATGGAAAGCCCAAACTCTTTTTCAAATGCTTGCATCTAAGCTTGAATTTAGGTTTTATGACTTGAAAAACAAGCACCTTATCACCACTCTAAATGATAGCCTCTACAATATTAGGTATATATTGGTTGGACTTTGTCATGGAAAATAAATAATTATCATTATATAAATTTGGGCTAAGAGATGAACTTTTTCATGCAAATTATTATGAAAAACCATACACTAGTTTTGCTTTTTATTTTTATTTTTATTTTTTAGCATGAAAATCAATTACTAGTGAATCAAGTCTTGGATTTCATTGATTTGAGAAAAAAAAAAGATTCTCTTAGCCAAATACATATATATCATTATTATTATACATATATAACTAAAAATAGTATAAACAAATAACTAAACTAGTTATAGGTAATCCTCCTAAGAGCACTACTGTATACATAGTTTTAATAAATATTCTTACAAACATTTAATTGGCTGGTCTCTTATTATGACCATAATTATTTATTTTCTATGACAATCTATCCCATAATAATTCCCATTAAAAATTTATTTCTTGGCCCAAAGTTATAACACTAACAATTTACTTTTTGTGACAATGTTCATCCAATACATTTTTTAAAAAAAGTTCATATTCTAAACCACTAGATGACCAATTTTAAGATTGTAAGAAGCATAATCTTAAGAGATTGTAAGAACCAATTTTTGGCCTATGCTAATTTTAAGCCTGAATACAAAAGGAGGGTTAGTGTGGCTATAGAACCTTGCCTAATTTTTCATAAAGTCCAATGGCAAAAAAGGAGTCATATAGCCTCTATTTTATCGAAACAAGGCTACAATAATGATAATGATGCATGAAGAAGAACCGGGTTCCCAAGCTCTGTAAGGAATCAAAGACGCATTATTAAGCACGGCACAGATCCGTTAAGGAGATAGAAAGCGTACTCTAATTTTACGCCAATTTGTGAATTAAATTCTGAAATCATTTTCAAAAGAGCATGCATCATGTAAATTACTGTATGGGGAAATATCAGACGCTCAGACGAAAATCTTTGAAAACATAGCTACCCCATTTGCAGAGTAATGAATCAGTTAGAAGAACTTTTATCGGTTCATAATTTGGCTAAAGTTACCTGAAAGAACATTAGTAAATTTGAAGTGGATTTAAAATCCAGAATGAGTGGGAGGGGAACCGCAAACTCGAATGGAAAACCATAGATTCATGTCACATCATTCATTCCAAACAAGGAAGATTCAGCTGAGACTAGTCTAAGGAAAGAAAGTAGGATCATCCAGCTGGAAACACGGACGAGGAATCGAGGAAGGATAGATGGATCGGTAGATGAAAAAAAAAGCCAGCGATCATGGCTAGAACAGAAACGAAATCCCGAGCCAGACCAAGATCAGACCAGGCATCGCATTCGCAGCAGCATCATATGACTGTATCATTAGAGATTAGAGAGAGTTGCAGATTCAGCAATCGGCAACAGCAACAGCAACCAAATTCAACAGTGGCAAGTAAGTAACAACAATGCGATGTATCTCATCATCATCGGCATCATAAGTGCATTTTGGCAGGCGCCCATGTGGCTGCGCGGGGCGGTGGGGGCGGGGATCGAATCGAAGCCAACTCTCAGCCACACAAAACCTGCGCAGCGTCTCCGTTTGAGCCTTTAAATGGAAAACGTGGAATCCGGAACGTACACACGTAAGGAAGACAAGGTCAAGGTCATGTATCATGTTTTATTTTAGGCTCCCGGCTGAACGGAATATAACCAGGACAAAGATTCACTGTTGTTTGTTGTTCTTGCTGCTGCTGCTGCTGCTGTTCTTGTTGTTGTTGTTATGCAGCTCAGCTCAGCTCCCTATCTTTGCCTTTGCGCCAGCCAAATCGCCATGATTTGACACCGTAGCACATGTCGGCAGCAGCATCGATCAATGCAAGTACATGCCAGCTACAAATTTGAGAAGATCTGCCCCTTTCTTTCTTTCTCTTTCGCTTTCTCTCTCTCTCTGTTCGTATTGAAATTAGACTTGGAACAGAAGAACAAGCTGGACATTATCAGCGCATCGACCGACCTACCGGCCACCGCCCATGACACCACCACCATTTCCCTCCTCCTCAGCCTTACCACTCTGGTCTGGACTCTACACAGACAGGAATGAATACCCCTTGCGCTTGCACCGAATTTTTTGTCGTCGCTTTTTGTACCTCCGAGATCCAAATTTATGCTAGGCCTCCCTCTGCGCGCGCGTCGGGAGCACTGTAATCACACGCCGAAGCTACGTTACATGGCAAAAATTTGCAGCCTGCATCGATGCTTCACTGGTACGGCTACCACCAGCCCTTTCCCCCGAAGCAGGATATAGTCTGCGCACCACAAACCAGAAAAGCAAAAGCAGAGGCACAGGCAAGCTCCATTTCCATTGTTTCAGCCAAGCAACTGCAAATGTTGCAGCAGCAGAAGCGATGCTGATCTGATCCGTGAAATGTGAAGTGAAGGTGGGGCTGCTGCTGCCTGCGGATTGCTGGATCCGGATGCCCACAGCTGCTTGCTTTGGTCACTGCGTCTGACACTTCACTAATGTTGACATGACACGAAGTCAGCAACAACCACTGCTGCCTGCAGCCCTAGTGCGACGTACTGTACACGTGCCTGTAAGGCAATGCACCTGGGTTCCTGAAAATGCTATAACCGATTCGCCATTGCTTGCTGCCGCTGCTGCTTCTGCAAATTTTTTTATCGGTTCCATGTGTCTGGTCTCCATCCCCGCTGCACTTGCATCGTAAAAGGGTTGCACGTATGTTTTGCTTAGTTTGGTTAAGAAGGAAAAAGATGGGATTCGCGCGCTCTCCGTTAGGGTTTTGTCCTCGTCGTCTCGTCCGTGTGTCAATGTTGTTGGGGTTCCCCCTTTAATGGCCGCGGTAACAACAACGCAAAGTGCGAGCAGTTCCTTTTAAAATAACAGAAATCAATTTGTAGGCAATATTTTAAGAGAGACACCGGATCGCAACAGGGATTGCACAAAAACAACACTAGCTTTCCTTACGGGACGTCGTTACAGAGCCTTTTGAGCAAAAACAAGTGCCTATCTGCTGTAAACTAAAGAAATGGTATAAAAAATTGGGTTCGAGGAGGTCCGGTCCCTCGCCAAATCTTCCCCTTGGGCTTGTCTGGTCCGGCTGGCCTGCCGCAATGTTCGTTCATTCGTTCGTACTCATGTACAGCGACCCAACAGCAACAGCTTCCCTCCTCTGCAACGCCATTTCCGAAACTCGTAACAATCACAACAGATTAATGTTGGATATCGCCTGCCTTGCTGCTCCTTCCTTTTTTTGGGTTTTTTTTTTTGGAGTTTTTATTACTTTTTCTTTTATCCTAGACACGACAAGAATGTGGGCACTGCTGTAAGAACGCCTGGCTACTGTTTGCACGCAGAAGCCAAGTTTGAAGAGTGAGGAGTGAATATTGAATAGTGTGCCTTTCGAGGTTGGACATTTGGAAGAGGGCGTCGGGGTGGGGGGGTGTCTGTGGATCCCAAGAGATACGACTTTGGCTTCGGCAATGCTGTGCAGCAGCAGTGCACCTGCGCCTATGCCTCGTTCTTCTTCTTCTTCTTGCATTGCTTGCACGCCCTGGCTGCGGCGGCAGCAAATCGCATTCGCTCATTGGCAATGGCAATGCGGGAGGGGATTGTTATCACACAGAGAAGAGACCTGACGCCGCCTCTCACAGGTGGGAAGCAGCATCGTAAATCGAGGATCCGAAGCCTCTGAAGCCGTCCGGGATTTTCCCTCCATGATGCTGCTGCTCCATGTCGCGCTTAGAACTCAGGCGATGATGAGACAAATATTCCACAGGCTGAGGCTGATGATGCTCCTGGACGGCCGAATCCTCGTCGGTGGCTGTTCGCGAGTCCATGAGGCTGAACATTTGCTGGCTCTGGCTGTGGCGATTCCTGTCTTTGCTGCCCAGCATCCATTCTCTGGTCGTCAACGGCAGAAAGTTGAGGCTTTCCACGGTAGCTGCTTTGTCAGAGAGCAATGGCTGCTGCTGCTGCTGCTGCAAAATCTCAAATGATCTGTGACTCTGCTGCCTGTGTCCGCGCGACGAAGCTGTTGCTCCGTAGTCCGAAGAAGTGGAGCGTCTCAGCCATGGTAGTGCCAGTTCCAGACCGCTTAAGTCCTGCTGCTGCGTTACTGCCGTTGCTAATGCTTTGCACGGGCTGGGGCTCATCCCCGAAGAGGACGACGACAGCGACAGACTCGGCCCTGTCGCTGCCACAGCTCTAGCCGCCGCGGATTTCTGCTGCGTGCCTATTCCCGCTGCTGCTGACGAATTCGTGCTCATCAACGGCAGAGGAATCGCGTTCATTACAGGCTGAGCTTCCGTTCTGGCGGACGCTGTACAAGATTGCAAGCCTGTAAAAGGAAAAAGAGAGCTGGATAATGTGAACTACGAAATTTCCGTGCTGCTACGTGTGTATTATGATTATCAATATTATCAGAACTTTTGAGTTTGAACCTCCTCTTGAATTAGAGCCTGAAACTTTTAACTAACAATGCTACAGTTCTCCGATCGTAAATTAAAATCTCTAGAATCTGTTCTGTGGGTCGAAATCACTTAAATGTTGTCTGCTTGTCTGTTTGAGGAAAAACAAATCTCGACTGATGATACTTGCAGATTTGACCAACGGATAAGACGGTCTGGGATGTCTTTGAATTCCAGGCACTGGCGGACCTCAACAAGACTGCATGTTCGCGATTTCATGGAGCCTCTAGCCTATTTCATAATTTTCATATAAAGATTAAACCCTAAAATAGTTTATCTGCAGCATAGATGCCTTGTTTAAACGATATTCCTTAGACATTAAACTCAAATACTCCGTTCGGACAGCCCACTTTGTAGAATAAAGTATTCGTCATTCCTACAGTCCTAGTTCGGAAATTCCACAGGAATCTCAGCTTTCTCATACAATTATGTTTCTCTAGCACATGGTTTTTAGTCTATTTGTAAACACATTTTCTAAGATGTGAAACGCATAATACTCCGTTTTGGATTATGGTTTATCCCTACAAGGATCCAGGCATTCTACTGAATTTTGAGCTCTCTCTACGGTTGGAAGGAATCTGGAGCGCTATTCTTGCTCACCGTTGTCTTAAACGTTTGTTGTCTGGATGTGCAAGTAAAGTTGCTAAACAATTTCCCCTACAGACGACCAGTTCTTCATTATAACAATGATTGTATACGCAGTTGCAACGAAATCATACATGACAAATGTCGATCCAGTGTAGGATTAATGGCAAACAAGGAAAACCTGAACAGACGCGGTGATGCTTCCGAGGTCGAAAATTCAGGAATTCAAACGCTAAGGGGGTCCTGAGCAAAAGAGGAGAAAAGCGCAAGACATGCGTAGTAGGCCATGAGGAAAGCGCGCACAGACACGAGCTTTGAAATGAAGGAAGCAGAGAAAAAAAGGTTGCACTGATCTAACCACGCGCCGAGGCGGCGGAGCTGCAGTTGGCAGGCGCGGCGCCGGAGCTCCTGTCGTCGTTCTCGGGTTTGTTGGCGCTGTTGGAGGATGACGAAGCCTGCGGCGGAGGCGGCACGGAACCGGCAGCGGCAGCGGAAGTGGAACTCGTCGGATGCGGCTTTCGCCGGCGGCGGTTGTGGTCAGCCAGCCGCTTTCTGCAGCTTCGCTTGACCTCGTCAAACTCCGCCAGAACATGAAACCTGCACGCCTCCAGTGCAGTGCTCCGTCAGAAGAAGCATGGCTACGGCTGTGCCTCTGCCTATATGTCTATGGCTGGGCTGGGCTGGGCTGGGATGGGATGGGATGGGATGGGATGCGCGTAAAAGAATGACAAAGTCGAACAAAGGCCAGGCGGGCAGGCAGGCAGGCAATCAAGGCAAAGAGGCGAATGGTATGGTATGGTAATACCTGCTGCACTGTTGGCAGAAGCGCTGCTGGACGCCGCCGGCGATGACGCTGGTGGCCTTGGAATGGAACTCGCACACCTTGTGCCGCCGGTGGTAGTGCTTGGCGTTCGAGAGGTCGGCCTTGCAGCCCTCCGCCTGGCACCGCGGCACCTGCGACGCCGGCGGCAGCGCACGCGGCCGCCGGTAAATGCGTCCCATGCCGTGATCCTCCGACGAGAAGTACGTGCGGTGGCCCAGATTCAGGCCGATTCGCGCGGCCGCGTGGAAGTCGCCGGCGCACATCTCCTCCTGCTTCACCACCAGCTCGTGGATCCCGTGGCTCCCCAGAAACTGAGATCTCGACGACGACGGCTCGCCCGAGAATGCGCCGCCGCCGCCTCCGAACCCGGAAACGTCGGAGAAGCCCCCGCCGAGGCCGCCGTGGAAGGCCGTCGGCGCCAGGTGCCCCAGCGGCGACGGAAACACGCCGGAATTCAGGTGGATCCCCGCGCCGGGGAATCCCAGCCCCGCGCCCGCCGCGTACTGACGCAGCGCCGGCGTGGGCGGCGTGGCCGCCACTATGTGGGGCTTCGTGTCCTCCTCCGGCGAGCAGCACCGGCGCGTCGGCAGGAACAGCGAGTTTCCGGCGCCGGAGGCGCCTTCCCAGTCCCAGTCGGCGACGCGGCCGCCTGCGGTCGCCATGGCGCCGAGGTTGTCCCAGCCATCGCAGACCCAGGCGCCGCTGTTTTCCGACGGCGCGTTCATATTCATGTTCATGTTCATGTTGATGTTCATGTTCATGATGAGGGCGCTGGCGTTGCCGGTGCTGCGGTGTCCGGCCGGCCAAGTGCTCACTCCATCAGAGACACAGAGAGAGAGAGAGAGAGAGAAGAAACTGACTAACAGATTGATTGCTAGGAGCGGCGGCAGCTGCTCTCAGATTCCGGAATCGAAGGAAGGACCTTCCCGAACGAACAAAGGAACCAAGGCAGGTACAAAACCCAGCAGGCAGTGCTTCTGCTGCTGCTGCTGCTGCTGCAGCCCTGCGATAGCACGACCTTGGTGGTCGCAGCACAGATAACTAAAACGTTTCGCACGGGAGGAAAGCAAAAAACCCGCAGAAGAGGCAGAGAAACTAGAACTGGCTGGCTGTAGCTGCTGCGGCAGACGCAGAAGCAGAAGCAGAAGCACCAGCGGCAGTTGCAGTTGCAGTAGCAGGAGAGTATGAAGCAAAACACGGAACTGCTGCAGTCTCTCTCGTCCGATCCGGTGTCCCCTTGCTTTTAAGTCCGTCCTTGTGGCCAAGCGAGGCAGCAAACTGCTACAGAAACTCCCTCCCCTTCCGCACACAGTTGTTGGTTTTGGCACACTAGTCCAGTCCCTAGTTCCCCTCCACCCCGACTTCTCCTCCGTAATATGCCTCGTGCCTTGGCTTGCTTGCCCCGTTGGAAGCTTCCACGTCACGTTCGTCTTTATGACCACAACGTCATCCCTCTCTGTTTCCTCGGAATTTAATCTCCCTCAAGTTTAATCCCCAGCTACAGTCGCCAGTCCCCACCCTCCACGAAGCCCTGGAATTTGACGTCCCCTTCCAGAGGTTCTGTTCATTATTGGTCTGTGCCATCGCCACGCGAAGCTTCAATGAATAAAAAACCCTTTGTTGGCAAGCTTGCGGGCGTTTTTTCGTTGAAATTTATTCAAGGTGGGTAACTAGGACTGATCGGGATCATTGTCAACTAGAATTATCATCAGAAATTCCCTTAGGAAAGTGCGGTTTGTCTAACTCGCATTGACGGCATCAATTTGGCCGACATTTCCTTCGGTAAGAACTGTTTTGTTACACGTTTGCATCGGAGATTTAGGCGCCCCATCATATTTATCCTAAGGAGTTAGTGTAGGTACAGATTCAAAATGGATCACATGACACTATGTTCTTCATTAGGAAGGATGGGGTGTACTCATTATGACACTGTTCTTTATTAAGAAGGATTGTGTGTATTGATTATGGGGAAGTGATAAAAGGCCTACCATTTTATGTCTTAAGTTTAAGGGTAGCATTTGCTATATTTACCTTAGTTTTATAATTATTTTTACATGCACGTAATGTATTTATGGAATTGGTAATAGGATTGAAGGTAATTTTATTGATTAAAATTTTAATTTACATTTTAGATATTTATTATTCATTTTTATAAGTGCTATGTAGGAATAACAATTAGATGAACAAGAATAGCTTAGAAACATTGATAATTAAATCAATGTGTTAGAGTCATATGTTTAGTATTTACCCACTTTAAAAATGTGTTAAAAATACCTTTGAAATATATATTTAAGTATCAAAACTAATACAATAATGGAATTTCCTTAAAAGTAATATTATAATTTCAAAGTATTTTTAATTACATCCCAATAAGTCCTTCATTTAGAAAACTTTTGCAATAAGGTTTCAAACTTGAAAAATAATATTAGTAATAAGAAAAAAAATTAGGGTCCATTACATGCTTAACACTAAATATAAAACATAGAAAGAAAAGACTTTAATTTTAAGAATCCATAAATGCACCCTTACAAATAATGCTTTGAAATATATGATTAAAAGTAATGTAAACGCTAAATATTGTTAAGATTGAAAACATCCACGTGATAACAATTAATTAATTTTCCTCTTGCCAGATATTTCTGTAATAGACAATGTTATCCTCCAACTTGGCGCCTTCACCAAACGTAACCTTCAACTTCACGGTTCGGAGGTTTGAAGAAACCATAAATTTCATGGTATGCCCGGTACATAAGATACCTGCACGTAGTCTGTCAAAAACACATGAAAAAGAAATGTGATAGATTTTTCAAACATCCGCCTCGTTGTTTGTTGCAGTGTCAGAGAGAGAAGTAAAGGGAGGGGGTCCTCAAACTATCATACACGAATTGTTACCGCGCACGTAGCGGTGAAACGTATAACAATTCCACACGAATTCCTTGCCGAAACTTTAACCGCATATTCCAGCGCTGCTTGCCGCGATGGTAACGTAAAAAAGACCGTAGGAGAGTGGCAGAAGACGTATAAAAACCGAGGGCCGGTTTTTGTTGCTCTTTTCTCTTTCAACTTTATCCTCTTGAGAGCCGCTTCTTTTCAAAGCGGATTTTGTCAGATAGTGTTCTGCCAAAGGCTGCCATTGACGGCGACCATCGTACCTTCGGTTTGGGCCGAGCCAGCGAGCCAGCCAACCACACAACAATAAGCCAATTTTTACCTGCGCTATTATTTTCATTATTATTATTATTTCATGGCATTGGCAAGTTCGCACTTGGCAGCGCAACAACAGCCGAAGAAGGAGGAGAAAGAAGAGGTGGTGGAAAAAGAAGTTGAAGCAGCAGCAGAAGAAGAAGATGATGATGATGAAGCTGAAGGATGAGAAAGAACCAACAACAACAACGTCTGGGGCAATTATCATTGGGACTTGATTCAAAATCATAGCATGGCATGTTGTCGAGCGAGCACCGATCGTACACAGAGAGAAAGAGAGAGAGAGAGCGGGGGAAAGAGAGAGAGTAAGAGAGTGACAGGACCTGCCTAGGCCTGCCGCTGCATCATCATCCTCATCATCAACATCTGTATCTGTATGTATGCCATGGCATACCATCCCAATTTTAATGAAACTGCGAACCGATCCGATCGGGGCCGTTGAGGCGAGATCATGTGTATGCACATAAAACAAATAATGGCGCGGCCATGATCAGTATTTCCTTAAAAGGAGAATCTGGCAATAATAAAGCTATGCCTGCTAGGTTTGCCGCAAAAAGAAGGGGCGGGCTTGGGAATCGCATATGTTACCCAAAATGTCAATAAAAGAAATTATGCTGCGCAGCGGGAGGAGCAGAACAGGAGCAGCGCCGGCCCTGTTGAAACGTTGATGGCAAAATGAGTGGTGGACCGTGGACGTTGGACGGAACAAAGCAAGGAAGGAAGGAAGGAAGGAAGGAAGAAAGAAAGAAAGGAATTACGGATTCAGCGTAGCTTTCCCTGCACCTGCACCCAACTAAACTAAACTAAAAAACTGAGGAGCAGCAGCAGCAGCAGCGCTGTGTGTGGCACGAATTCAGCGTGTTCCCTGCTTCCAAACCTGCTTGAATTTGCTTACGTTTCCGATTATTATTATTTATTTTGTTGCGCGATTGATTGACTGATAAATAAATGCTGACACGTGAATATCGGATGATGCAAGTGTTCCATGTTTTGCAAGTTCCTGCAGCGATGCCACCTGTCGTTAGGCATCGGCCAAGACATTATGACTCTTTCAAACCTTTCCTCTTTTCCTTCGTTCAAAACACAGACCCTTTTTACTTTGACATCATTGTCATTTTTTGGTGCAGCACCACGGTAAAATGGGATATAGTTGGATGGTACAGTACATCATGGTGCTGATTTGGTGGCTTTGTTCAAATTCAAGGAATTATAATAATACGTGGATGATGTTCACATCAAAGCACAGCCTTTGAAATGATGGCTGAGGCTCAAGGTTTAAGAAGGGCAGGGATGGATTGGATGAGATTTTGGAACGATCAAGTAACAAAGAAAGAATACGAATTGAATACGAAAGTAAGAATGGTCATGTCACATTGACCTCATGGAGCTTTACACCGTACTTGCCTGGTTTAACTTTGAATCCACCTTAGTTTTGTGTCCATTCACTTCCCTTCTTTTTTCGATACCAGCAAAGCGCATGCAGCTTCTTCGTCTTTCGTTTCCCTCTTCGTTTTGTCTCCACTGTTTTTCTTCTCCTGTATAAATGCAGGTTGGTTGCAGACATCATTATTTTGACGGTAGCTTGTAAGTTAATGGTTTGTCAGCGTAATTTTGGCAAATGCAAATGGTGTTTCTGGCTTCATTGCAAGAAGCGCTTTGGAATTTCACTATTTTCCGCATCATGTATTTGAATGGTCATGATTGCTACACGTTGTGTCTTCTCAAAGAATACACCATGTATCATGGGAGTGCTAAGTTACCAAGAAGCTACCATGGATTAGAGCATTAAAATACTATTTATGTCTTCTAACTTCGTAACTTCAGTATTAATATATGAAGGCCATGGTCATTTGAAAAGCATTTAAGCGTATTAAGTTTTTCATGACATGTATTAAGTTAGCATTTATAGTTCATTGTCTTTATGTACTTAACTTCCAATTATATATTCTAGATAATAATTTATGTTTATTTAAAATTATTAAAATAAATATTACTATGCAAAACATTATTTGAAGTCCAAAAATGTATTCTATTTTAATTAAAATTTTATTACATGTATTTTGAATTGGTCATACTAATTGAGTTATATAAATACATTCGTTTTAGTATTTCTAAAATGCATCACTTATGTCTAATAATTTTGTAGTTTGAACATATTTTCAAGATATTATCTAATACTAATGGTGAAGTATAACCTATTTGTTAAAACGTGAAACTTGCATTTAAGTAATAAGTTAAATCCTAGTGCATTATTTAAGATGTGCAAATATTTAATTTCTAACATCATACAATTAAATAATTCATGTAGAGTTCTACTTATACTATTCTATTCACTATCTAAAAAGTCAATTTCACAATGTATATTTTCTAATAAAATATGGAATGTATGTTTTAATTCTACTTGCTCAATCCTCTTCCTATATATTTCTCCTATCTTCTAGCTTTAGTTTTAAGATTGATGGGACGCGATATTGCATAAGCCGCGATATCGTATCCCCCGCGATATCGCGTCTTCCCTACGATATCGTGTACGCGATATCGCAGTCCGCCACAATGTCTATAAATAAGAAGCGACTCTCCCTTGTTCATTATTAGTGATTAGATAGGAGTTAGAAGTAGCAAAGCTCTGGCAGTTTGTCCACTCCAGAGATAGTTTATTTTCCCGTGTCTGCCCGCAGTGAGGTGAATGTAATTGTACAACATCCTTTATTCGAGTGTGACATACTTGGACACGCACATGACTAGCAATGAAGATCGAGATTACTTCATCATTGCAGCAGTCACTTTGTTTATTTAATTGTTATAACGTAGAATGAGTACGACTTGATTACGAGCATCTTCGTGTGACTACTTGGTAACCCAGTGGTGTGCCTAGGATCTACGCTTGGTAATCCCAGTGGTAGTCGTGCACCAAGATGTGTACAGTTAGTCAAGGAATCGGTAGCTAATCGCACTTAGGCTAGTAACGCGGTACGAGTACAACTTGATTACGAGCATTTAAGTGTGACTACTTGGTAGCCTAGTGGCGTACCTAGGATCTGCGCTTGGTAATCCCAGTGGTAGTCGTGCACGAGGTCCAAGATGTGTACGGTTGATCAAGGAATCGGTTGCTCGTCGCACTTAGGCTAGATTAGATTTTCTTACCCTTTTCCTCCTAGCTTAGCTTAGTTAATATTATTTTCCACTGCCTTCAGGAGTAGCGTTAGAATTAGGAACACATCATACACCTCACTCTGGACTAAACCATACATGACAAATATAAATACTAGTCCAGGTGGGAAGACAGAGAACTGCGACCTAAGGTTAACAATCTAGGTGTGACAACTAGTCCGTCTGCGGAGTTCAACCGGATCACGCGTGCTATGCTTGTTTCGTATGGTTGAGTGCAGGGGTACCTCACCACTCATCAAAGATGAAATTCACTAGTACTTTATAAATCAATATTCTCGTATACTTTACTTTTCCATTAAGCTATAGTACATCCAACTTATCCAAGGCTTGTAGTAATTTATGTAAAAGAAAAAAAGAATAATTGTAAGTGTAACTTAAGATAGGATGCCAAAAGATAAAACCAAAATCAATGTATGGAGACATCCAAAATCATTAGTTTAAGGTAGAGATCAAATAAACAAAAATGGTATTGTAGCCTCCTAATGATCAAGTATAGTTCTTAGCTTAGTCACTAATAGTTCAAAACCAATCTTAGCTAGAATTACTATGAATAAAATGATATTGATTAACAAGTTCTTAATGACTTCACCCAAAGGCTCAATACTCAATTCACCAAGAAGGTTCATAAGGTTCACAAAGTAAACGAGCAAAGACTTAACATCTTTACATGCAGTTGTACTCAAGCATAAATGCAAGCCTTAGGACTTAAGAAACAAGTACCTTACCATCATTATAAATGATTACCTCTAATTAAAAAATTCCTAATGTTTTCAAAAGTAAAAAAAAAGGAGGGAAAGATAAATAGTAATAGTCCTAGTAGCATGTTTTTCATTAATCATCATCATCTTAGCCTTGTCTCAATGATGAAATGCTATATAGTCGATGCATCGACTAGGCCGCGTATACGGGGCCCCGTATACGGGGTCGCATCGACGCAGGCCCGTCGATGTAGCCTTCCTGCGTCGACGTGGCCCCATTTACGCAGCTACCTATCCCGGCCTATAAATAAGAGGGCCTTTCACCTCATTTAGACACCTTTCTAGTAGTTGTAGCGAAGCCCTTGCATTTTGTTTCCATAGGAGTTAGAATATTTTCCCAGTGCATGCCCACAGTGTGATTCTTGTAATTTTACGGAACCTTTATTTGAGTGTGACGTACTTGGACGCACACATGACCAGAAATAAAGATCGAGATTACTTCATCATTGCA
>MNCI01013089.1:160011-193350 GCA_015680685.1 Gnetum montanum
TGTGTAACTATCTAGATACCACAACTAGCCTGTCCATGGAGTTTGATCGGATCGCGCGTGAACGCTCATATTCATATGGTTGAGTGTAGGGGTACCTCACCACTCATCACTCAACAAAATGAGATGAGTTACTTGAGTTCTTTTTTATCATTAGCCTTTATGAAGAGCTAGATATTTGCTTATTCACAATTTCTCTAAATCATCTTTGATTATGTAATTGCTTTGCATCGCATCTAGGGAATCATCTAGCATTTGTAAAATTTGAAAAAGAAACTCATCTATGAGATTTGACAAGGTTTTGTAGTTAATTGCTAACTTGATGCTCACCTTCCTCCTTTTGTATTTGAGCTTAGAACTAGCATTGGCAACATTAATAGCATGTATCTTATTAATTAAGGTAGAAAAAATAAACAAAAATGTTATTGTATCCTCATAATAATAAACTATAGTTCATAGATTATTCACTAATAGTTCATAGCTTATTCACTAATAGTTCAAACCCAATCTTAGCCAGGATTACTATAAATAAAATGATGGTGATTAATGAGTTCCTAATGACTTCACCCAAAGGCTCAATATTCATTCCACCAAGAAGGTTCATAAGGTTCACAAGAGGTTTGGTAGAAAAGTAAAAAATTAACCTATTTTCAAGTAGTTATGCTCAAGCATAAATGCAAGCCTTAGGACTTAAGAAATAAGCAACTTACCATACTTATAAATGATTGCCTCTAATTAAAAAATCCCTAATGCTTTCAAAAGAAAAAAAAGGATGGAAAGATAAATACTTGTAGTCATAATTGTATGTTTTTCATTAATCGTTATCATCCTAGCCTTGTCCCAACAAAATGGACTTAGCTACATGACTTTTTTGGGGTCATTTTATTCTATAAATAACTAGATATTTGCTTATTTATAGTTTCTTCAAATCATCTTTGATCATGTACCTGCTTTGCATTGCATCTAGGAAATGATTTAGCATTTGCAAAATTTGAAAACGAAACTCGTCCCTAAGATTTGAAAAGGTTTTATAGTTGGCTACTAATTTGATGCTAATTGATGAGCAGCAAGTAGTCTCTACACCCAACCATACAAATTACTAGTGTTCACTAAGCAATCCTGTTGAATTCTATAGACTTTAGCTCTCTAAGTACATTGGATTTAGGTAGTGAATCTAACGAACATGATCATTATCTTCTCAATTTTAGTTATGAATTGCAAAGGTATGGTTAAGTGTAACTGAGGCATATGATTTTTATCATTTTATGTTTTTCATTTAATTTGCCTAAGTGCCAAAAATAAAGTAATTAAATGTTTACTTAATCTAATAACTCACTATTGCTTAGCTAATTCTAACATTGGCATCCATTCCCACTTTCTGTACACATCCTAAACATGTTGTAATGCTACTGAGTTACTAAGAATAAGTGCTACTGGGATTACCAAGCATTAACATATGCTCAAAGTGGTCATACTTATGTGTGTTAATTAATTGCTATGAATTAATTTCTTAAATGCATTAAAGTAAATTGCATGAATAATAAATGCATGAAGCAAACATTAAGCTAAGTCCAAGTGTTACAAGGTTTGTCAAGAAAGCTCATCTTTATTGTCGTTCACACTGAGGTGCTTAAGTACATCAATGTTTGAATAGAGATCCTTACACTTCTCAACTCTTACTACTAGCATTTAGAAAATATTCTAACTCTAGGAAGACAAAATTGCAAGAGTTTAACTAGCAACTAACAATCAGATACCATAAATGTAGCTAGCACATGCATTTATATAGGTGACACAAGACATTGCATCAACATATATGCATAGACACAACAAACTAGGTGTCAACGCAATCACATCAACTAGATCCCATCAATGCGGTCAACCCACAATGACTCATCATACCTCCATGACTAAATGAAAACTTGTCCTTAAGTGAACAAAAGGAGGAATAAGTTTCTTACAAAATTTTGGGAAGGCATGGGATTATTGACTAAAACAAACCCACAAACTAACTTATATTGACACTAAGTGCCCAAGTGTATGGTTTTACAACTTTTACAAACATCGGTGTTCATGACAACAAAATTGAACACAATTACAAAAACTAACAACACAACTCCTCTAGCGGCTTGAAGATGAAGAGAAAATCAAATGGTCCTAAGTGATGGAGGTTTCTGAGCTGCCAAAGGACCTTTTCCTACCTCTAGCGCACGTAGCTATTATGGTTGAGGCTGTGGTTGTGATTGTCCAACTATAGCTGCAACTATTGGTGGAAGACGAAAAGCATCCACCAATGGTTTCATCTTCTCCTTCTTACTCAGGGATCATACATGGTCCATGCAGCATTACCAATGTGGCCTAGTATGAGAATATCCCACAAATAGGACATTGCAGGGAACAACTCCTTCCTATTGACAAATCAGGCTATGAATTGTTTGCATTCAACATTGAATGCCTTGACAACATTTTTCAATTCATGGTAGTCATTCTTCTTGCAGGGTAGGTTCGTAGTTGTTGACCGTTGATTGGTGAAGTAACCTCTACTATGTCTCTTTATGATGCTTGAACTCAACCTCGTACAATTGTTATGAGCTAGCCACATATTTCTCTAATTTTAACCTTGGCCTTCCAATAGTTAGCATTGCCAAGTTTGCATATTCGAGATTGGAGAGCTTCATGTACTTTGTCATCTCCTCGATCTACGGCTCCTTGAGGTAGATCTTTACTTTGTTGTATGTGCTTAGTCCATCAAAGATGGGATGCCACATGTCACCTCCTTGTTGGAGCTATTGGAGGGCATCATTCACCTTTGCCTTTGCCAGTTTGATTTCTTTTTCATTAATTTCTTTCTATAGGTTGATCTGGTCCTTGTAATGGTTCTTGGCCCTTTCAAATTTGAGGCCCTCATTCTTCCAGGCGATGATTTCAATTGTAGACTTCTAGTGAAGAGCATGAACCTCCTCCATCGAGAGATTCTAATTTTCTACTGTTAACCTCCTCAGATCCATGGGCACCTTGGCAAGCTACTCTTACTATTACCTCATGTATTCAACCATTTATTCTTTTTAGAGCTCAACATTTGTATAGGTGATGATTATCCTTGGTTAGAATGACATTCTCCTAGCGAATCTTCAACAAGTGCTTCTAAATGTTGTAGATAGCAACATTTGCTAAGAAGTGGTTGAAGATTGCTGATTCCTTGGCATACTTAGCCTCTTGAAGTTTGGTTTGAAGTTGTTGAGCTTCATCTCTAGTTACTATTTGGTTAAGTATGATGAGATTAGCGAGGCAGGATATTAACTCTACAACTTTAATAGCTAATCATCAATTTTGCTCTATAGCTACCTCAAGTTGGGCATTGGTAATGAGGTACTTGTCCTTAGCCTCCAATAGCATGGACTAAGTAGTAGTGATGTCATCTAGCAGGTCAAAGACCTTTGGAATTCGATGTTGAGTTCCAACTAGTCATTCTAGCAACTCCTTGTGTTGGGCTGCATTGAATCCAACACTTGTAGCTCTTGCTGATGTTTGCACATCTTTGAGTGCAACAATATCTAGTAGACATGTCATAGAAACATTCAGGGCTTCACCCACTTGATTAGCTACCATCTCGACTGTTGTTTCCTACCCTTGGTGCTGCATCACCAAGATAGTTACACCACCACCTTCCTCGAGATGCATCGAGAAGGTAGTATAGTAGCATTTCCAAATATTTCTAGAAATTTCTACTATCCTAGATTAGATATCATTACCTCTTAGGCACTAAGATTTGAACGCACGAGAGCCTGCATTCATTAGGTAGAAAATGTTGATGTCATGTGCTCCAACTAGCTAATGGTATGAGTTACCTCATTTAGATGGCTTAGGGTTGGTCGATAAATAGACGGATCACCACTTAGTCCAGCTTGCTACTACTACAAGAGTTGCTTATGGATTTTCTATGTGTGCTCCATGGTAACACGAGCCTCTAGCATTGTTTCATAAGTGGGTGGCGATGGTGGTTTCTTCTCTTCTTTCATTATGGCAAGGACCTTATATTTCATAATCTCTATCCAATAGGTGGCAGGATCATATTTAAGTGTGTCATTAAAATAACAGGCTATTCCTCCCCCATTGCATAATTTTTAGATTAAGCATGAAAAGGGAAGTGCCTTCCTCCCACTCTCATTCTCCTTAAAGCACTTATCTATCTTAAGATGGATCAGTTATGAGAGGTTGAAAAGGAATTTCTTGCTAAGATTAGTGCATGAACAGGCAGAAAAGGCTATCACCTTACTTGGCCTCACTGTTGAGTTAAGGTGGCAGGCCACAATCTTGAAGTAAGCATGTTTTGCCATTGTGAGTGCATCATATTCTTTGTGGTCCACTCCATAGCAACACTAGATCCATTTCTTTTTCACCTTTGGGTCTAATTACATTAAGATCTCTACTAGATTTTTCCCAGTTTAAGACAATCTGAGGGCTTGAGAAATGGCCTCCACCCAGTAGGACACATTGATGTCCTTGATCTTCATAGTAGCATTAGGTTACCTGTTGTTTCCAAGAGATATGTCTCTTCCATATAACACTCTTTGTCGGAAGTGATGATGGGCCACATGGGAGAGCTCTACAATTAAGTTCTAATGTCTTCTAGGGCAATGTCCAAGAAGGTTCCAAAGTTCAGCTCTTGAAAAACTGAATGTTGAATTTCCTTAGACTAGATTTGCCTAAGGTAGGCTTTAGTCAACATGACCTCAAGGTTTGGCTTTGGTCTTGGTGCCTCATCTTAGTGGGATTACTTTGTTTTAGCTTCCAGAATCTAGTATATAGATTCCACTTTGAGCTTCTCCCAAAGAGGGCCCATTGCATGAGTTTTAGCTATCTGCTCATGGGGTTGTTCTTGTTGGCCCCTTCTAGTTCTAGGCTGCTTGTCCCTTAGTTGGGATAGTCCTCGTTCCTATAAATGCTTAGGTCTTGGTGTAATCTGTAATCACAACATGATCAAGGATTAGCATTTGATGTGTAACTTTGGAACACTTGAGTACCTTATCTCTTTGGATTAGTTACACTTGGCTAAGTTGTGATCATGGTAGGTTTGATTATTTTAATATTTTTTTATTTTAGTGTCTACCAAAGTTTTTTGGAAAGGGTTAACTCTCATAAATTAATGATTTTAATATGATTTTATTAGTTAAACCTTGTGGGAGTTAGAGAAATTCTAAAATTTTTTTCATCAAAAACCTAAGGTTTATGGCCCCATGACATAGAGCTCACCTCCAGTAGTTGTAGAAATGGACAACGAGGTTAATTGAATAAGTTGTTTGAAAGTTATGGGCTTTGGAAGGTTTTGGGATCTAAAAATTGCAAAAAACTCTTTCATCATTTCAGAGCAAATGATAAAAAATTCACTAAGTGTTGTGCTATTTATAGAATTTTTTAGTTACGTTGATGAGATCGCATCGACGGGAGGGACCAGGTCGACCAAAAGATAGAATTTTTTATCATCAAAAAGAGGGAAAAAGCAAAGAGTTTTTACATAAGATTAAAGTTTTTAGGGAGATAGAAGAGCCTAGAACATGATGAAATGCTTGAAGAGGGCTAGATAATTCACACAAAAGAAGATCTAATAGGAGAATGATTGGATAAATTTCATGAAGGAGTGCACAACTAGACGTAACCAACATGGAACGCAGAAGGCTTTGAAAGCAATCATGCCTAAAGGATGAGAAACATAACTAGCCAAAGTAAGGGGTATGCAAGTTGGTCATCCCCATAGTAGGCTCATGCTCTGAATGCCCTTACATGCCCTCAAACCAAGGAGTTTGTGGATCCCATGGATGACCAATGGTTGCAATTAGTTAAGGATCAAATCCCCAAAGAAACCATCTAAGAACTTTGACACATCAAACTAAGACATTGAACAAGATATGAGAAGAGGCAATGAGGTGAGATATGGAAAGCATAGGTCAATGAGGTAGAGTGTAGAATGGAGTCTTGTATCATGATCACATGAAGTCCCTTGTGGATTTTTGTGGTTAATATGATCCAATAACATCCATCCTTAGTTCAAATTAAAACCAACCACTTTTAGTGACTTTGCATTGATACTCTAACACTAGTCCACCCCCTCCCCTCAAAGGAACAAGAAAATCCCCATAAATCAATCACCATTCCTAAAAGAGAAGAAGGAAGTGAGATGGGCTTTAGTTAGAGGGGACCTTCAGGAATGGGTAACATGTCTTTCTAGTCCCATAACTAGTGCTTGTAGCCCATTAATTTGTCTAAGGGGTACGCTTTGAATTCCATTTTTTTTTTTGAAATTTTGGATTTTTGGATGGGAACCACATCATGCAAAGACTTTGCTTCTTGTTATTGGTCAAACGTAGAATGGTGAGAAATCCATGGAAACACTCATGCACCCAAGAGGGTATGTACGTACAAAGAGTGTCAAATCCCCTTGAAGTCACATCCTTGTCTATCCATTTAATCCTTTCCAAGTTTGGAAACTTTTAAGGTCACAAGTTCTTTAAAATTTTCATTTAAGAAGGGATTGCATATTTCCAAAATAAGGGAACATCATAGAGTTTTTTGGATGGGTGGATGACATGAACTCATTACCTACTATCATGAAAAGAAACCATGTCTTAGTTATCAACATCAAAATTCAAAGATAGAATCCAAACATTAGCAATCAAATATCATTATAGTACAAACCACCATCAATTAACAACTATAATTGTAGTTAGTTCTGGCGATAATAAAGAAATAAAAACAAAACATAAGAAAAGCATAAAAGAAATTCAAACTAAATAAAGAAAAATATAGAAGAAAGTGTAAAATATTTAAGAAAGAGAAAAATGTAATAAAAATAATGTAAAACAAAAAAGATGAAAAACTGACAAGCCACATTATTAGATTAGCATGGATGGCCATCTTCCCCATGACTAAGTTGGAAGGAGGAGATCCAAAAAAATGAGCATGCTTGTCCATCCATTGAGGTGTTCTGGTTACTAACTCTTTTGGGTTGATGAAAAGGTTTTATTTGTTGCATGTTGACTAGCAACTTTTTGTTTGGGTTTTTAGGTTTGTAAATTAACATGGCCTTACAGGGAAAGGTTTCATAGATGATGTAAGGCTCCTCCCAGTTTAAAACTTAGTTCTTTATGGTACATGTGTAGGATTCCAATACAAGACCCTATTTCTTGGTTGAAATTTCACTTTCCTAATTCTAAGGTCATGTCATTATTTATTGAATACCTTGTGCACTTCGTTAGATAACAGGGCCATTAATCGGTTCTCATCTAGCAAGTTGAGATTTATTAATCTTTCTTTTTGTACTAGACTTAGGTTAAGATCAAGGTCATAAGATGTTGACAATGTATGGAGCTTCGTTCGGATTGGAAGTGTTGGTAATTTTTCATACACAAGCTCATAGGGAGAGTAGCCAATAGGAAGTTTTCAAGGGAAGCGATAGGCCCAAAGGGCATCGTTGAGTTTTGTGCTCTAATCCCTCCTATATTTAGTGATGGTTCTTGTTAGTATTTTTGTGATTTCCCTATTCATAACCTTTGCTTGACTATTAGCTTGGGGGTGGTGGTTTATTGTTAATTTATGTTCAATCCCTAAGCATCGCATGAGCTTCTAAAAGGTAGTGCCTGTAAAATGAGTTTTGTTATTAGAAATAAGTGCACATGGCATCCCAAACTTATTTACAACATTACTGAGTAGTTGTAGAAGATGTGTAATTAGTGATAACTATAGCTTCCCCCCATTTCATACAGTAGTCAGTAATGACTATGATGTACACCTTTCCATTGATAGGAAAGTGATGGGATCCATGAAGTCAATATTGAAGGACTCTAGTGGTTGGATCCATTACTAAGGCCCCTTCATACAAGCAGTCATTCCACCATTGTGTTGGCAGTGTTCACAGGAGTAAAGGAAGTGGTGATCATCCTTAAAATATGTTGGACAATAATACCCTACCATGCGGATCTTAATGGCTGTGCATCTCCTAGCATAGTGGCCCCCATAAGGGCCCTCATGAGCATCTTGAAGCACACATAGTTAATCAACATTAGGCACACACCATCAAACTAGGACATCGGTGCACACCTTCTAAAGGTGTCCGTTGATTTCCATGAAGCATTTGGCTTAGTGAAGAAACTATTATTTTTTCCTATTGTCCCACTCTTGTGGCATCTCCTGAGTAAGAAGATAGATGAGAATGCCATCGTACTAGTTGGTTTCAATGGGTATTTGCTTAGTTATAGCCTCAACAAAGAGGACATTGCATAGGCCAAACAACATCTTTTTGTATATGAAAGACCCCAAGGAACTTCTGAATGTTGTTTTGGCTTGATCTTTTGATGCTATTTGGATTTGTTTATAACCACTATAACCATCTAGAAAGCTATAATAGTAATGCCCAAAAATGGTGCCCAACACTTGGTTTACAAATGGCAATGGAAAGTGATTCTTGTATATTGTCATGTTCAATAGCCTGAAGTCAATGCAGACTCTCTATTTGCCACCTTTCATTAGCATTATCACCAGTGGGCTAACCCACTCACTATTTATAATGAGATAGATGAACCCTGCTTTGAGGAGTTAACGATCTACTTTAGTTTGGGGTTCAACTGTTGCTATAGTTGCCTCTTTGGTTTAATGGAGAAATCTATGTAGATTTGATGTTGGCATATCCTTGGATAAATTCTAGTTAGCTCATGATATGATCAAGTAAAGGTTGTTGGCCATTTGTTGACCGCCTCTATTAGCTTCTTTTTCTGCAAAGGAGCAAGGTTGACATTGATAATGACTAGTTTGCCATTTTTGAAAAAAGCATATTCCATTCTTATTGATAGATTCTTTAGCTCAAGGGGCTCTTGTTTAAAAATTTTAGGGATTTCCAGCACTCCCCAATTAGTTTCATCAGGTTCATTAGAGAGTTGGTGATGGATTTGCTCCATCTCATCCATGCCCTTAATGTAGGCACTTGTGAGGCTCTCAGTTTGTTCTATGCACAGAGTTGAGCTACTTTCAGGTTTAGTTGTTAGCCATTGGATGCCCTCTTATTTTGTGGCTGTTGTGTATGGGCACCTTTGGATTTTTGTGACATCTATACACTACTTGCATGCTATGATTGTTGTACTTTTCATTGTTTATAATTTTTGCATGCAATGGCATCTGATGTCATTGTACATAATGCATGGAACACGTTTCCCCTCAATATTTTCAAAATCATTTTTCTTGAAAATTTTCAAGGAGAGGTCCCTAATTCCCAATTGTTCATCTATTATACTTAGCTAAGCCCTTCACATGATGATTGGAAAGTCTCCTTTGTAGTTGTCTACTTGGATCACCAAGAAGTTAGTAGGATAGGACCACCCACAAATAATGGCCATAATGTCCTCCATCAATTCCAATGGAACAATGATGGGTTAATCTACTAACTCAAAATGAATGTTGCTCTTCTTGAGAGGAGGAAAGTTTTAAGCTTTGTACATTTCATGTGAGATTAAGTTTACACTAGAACCTGAGTCTAGAAGAGGCTTGCAAGGCTCATTCCTAGTTATTTGCAAGTAAATGAGGGGACTCTTAGGATTAGATTGTTTTCTGAGAAGGTGGCTAGCCTTTATCTAATCTTTGGTTGCATAGGTCAACATTATGGTATGCACTTTGGGAGACGTTTAGTTCAAAGGGATCTTGAATGGTATTGTAAAGAATTAAGGAGAAGTAGGATCATCAACTGCAGGTGTTTTTGAGGGCTTAGAAGGATTGTTGGTTCTAAAGAAAGGTCTTTTTTGGGGGCTTACTCTTTGAACCACTCGGTTGGGGGAATGACTGTAAGTTAACAGCTTGCTACTGTTGGGCTAGAATTTCACCTTGCATGGATGCAGTTGGTGGCAATTGAGTTGAGGATGGAGGTATAGGTGTAGAAGAATGAGAAGGGTAGAAAGGAAATGGGAACTTCCCACTTGGAGATTAAGCTCTGTAATACTCAGGAGGGTAGTAGTGGCACTAAAAAGAGGTGTGATTGGAAAAGTCATGTGGAGAAATCAATTATTAAACATAGAACCCATATGGATTTAGCTACCAATAAGAATATTGCTACCTTGGTGGTGGTATTCCCCACAACTGTGGGTGATGCCACTACTGGTACTACTCATGAGGTTAAGGTGGAGCTCCACTCAAATAATATGCTTATTGGTGGAACTACTTGTAGTTGCCTTAAGGATAAGGCAACCTCATGGGAGCTTGGATTTTTGCCAATCTAGAATTTAATGCATATACCTTAGATTCCTGCAAGTGTGACACAATTGGATAACATTCCTTAGGATGCTTGTATTAGTAGATGTCACACCCACCATCATCATCTGTTTTATAATCCGCAACCTCTTCAATAGCAGTAGCTTTGCCCTTACCCCTTTGATGGGTACATTTAGCTTCCCTTGTTCTTCCTTGGTCACAATCACTACCTTCCTCATTGGACTCTTTTGCAATTCCAAGGGCAATTTGGAAATTCTCGTCTAAAGAGTTTCACATTTTATCTATCTTAGTCGATATTTCAAAAATAGATTTTTGTATCAACAATTTTTTACATTGCATCACTTCATCAAGTGGTGCCTCCTTATTATCACAAAAATGGATGTTCCTTTTGTAGATGGAAGGATCCCGATTGTATTCCTCTACACTTTCCCTTGTCCTCAACTTACCTTCTTTTTTGGCCACTTGCTCGATCAACCTTTGGATTTGATGGACTCTTAGTTCTGAAAGCCTCCCTTTGGCATAGACCCCAAGAGTTCTTCTCATTTTTGTGTTGAGCCCATCTATGATATGGTGTTGTTGCTTCCTTTGAGAAAAGCCATGGCATGGGCACATGTGCAACAGAGAGTACTATCTGTCCATGGACGCATCTAAGAATTCATGTGTTTTTTACCTCCACCCTTGGATCTACTTCCTTAGATTAGAGACTTGGGAGTGCGTTTGATACTTGTCATTGAAGAGTTAAAGTATTGTACTCCATCATCTGATTGATTCTAGCTCTAAGGACCAATACCAGCTTTCAACTTCCTTGATGAGTGTCCTAGGTAACAACTTCATTTTTTGCTTCATTTTACAAGTTTTGTAAGACACAGGCTTTGTAAAAGGCTTAGAGATGGTTTTGTGGATTAGAATTATATCCCCCTTCAAATTTGGGGATATTATTAATGTTCAACCATTTTATCTAGTTATCTTTCACATACCTTGTTGGAATTCTCATAGTGACCCCTACAATTTTTAGCATATTTTTAGTTGCAAGTAAAGGCTCATCATAATCATTACCCCTGTGATGGCCATGATGCCTATGATGTCCTTTGTAGTTCCTTTATTCACGATGGTGGGCCTCCCTTGATTATCCATGCCACTGGTCTTTATTGTTTTGGTGAGGCCTGTGATCATCTCTATCCCATCAGTCACCTCCATTACGATCTTGTCTTCTGTGGCTTTGGTTAGAGCTAAAGAAGAAAGAAGATGAAGATGATAAAGGTAAAGAGGAATGAGGACTAGCACTAGAACAATGTCTGCTACTCCCTCGTCTTTGGTCATGACCATGATCACCATGTTTATCCCTATCGTGGTGCTTGTTCATGTTCATGCCTTAACTCCCTCCTTTGGAGCCCCCATGGTCATGGGACCTGTTCTTCCCTAAATCGGGGTTTTTTATATTGGATTGTAAATTTTGGTTAAGGCCTCCTTTATTAAAGAAAAGGGAAGGAGAGTCAGTTTATTGAGAACCCCTTGAGAAGGGATCTTCTCCTTCCTTTTGGCCTAGCAAGAACAAAGGTTTTGTGAACCATTTTCTCTTTAACAGCTCGTAGCAAGCCTCTTGTTGTTGATCTTTCTTTTGTAATGCCTTTGTGGGATGATTATCCTAATAGTCATGATCTTGCACAATGTATTCAACATTAAGGCTTGCGATGCCCAATTTCATAGGAGTGTGGAGCAACATTGCAGGAACTAACTGATCAGGTAGCAACACAATGTTGTCCTCCATGTCTCTCCACTGCATATGTTCTTCCTAGTGTAGGATGAAGGTGAAGTTTAGAACATAGTCATCTATATGAGTATATATCACTTTGCATTGTTGGGGCATAGGTGGTTTTGGATCTTCATGCCTTTGCTAATTCGACCACCTTCGTATGGCTGTAGAGAATCTTTCCTATAAGAAGAAGCCATATTAGATTAGAAAAAAATAGTGTGATTTTGTTGTTGTTATTATTTTTTCTTAATGATATTGACTCTAAGGTTCATTACAATGTGGTTATATAATTTTACTAACTTTTAGGTAGTGCACGTAGCTAACTAAAGTCGTTAATCCTCAAGGGCATTCATTTGGTCATTGACTCAGTTTTGCATCACTATTTAATATATTCTTTAGGTTCTAGACATTAATAAGTTGAAGAAACCAGGTGTGTTGACAATCCTTGGCATTTATGGCTCTTTTTATGATTCTTAAAATAGTTAATTGGTTGTAGAAGAGGTTGAAACTATCATAAATTTCTACCTAACTATGGAATCCTAATTATGTTGGGACCTTAAATAATGAATTAAAAGCTAATTTGCTATTTTTTGAAGGTTAAATTTGATCATTACATTGCATCTGGAAGATTTAATTCTATTGGAATTAGTTTTTTTTGGTTGAAAATGGACTCTAAATTCAAAAGCTATGGTCATTTTAAGTTGCAAAAACCTACATGATTTTTGAAACTTCCTAAGAGGTCATCCATCCCAGTTCTACTCCAAGAAAAGTGTGCTTAATTATGGAATTCTTATCCTAGTTGTTGCGAAGGTGTCAACTTCTAATTTTAAAAATTATTTCCATGTGTTTTTGATTTACACCAATGTGTCAATGATGGGAATTTTGAATTTTAAGTTAGTTGATAGAAATTTCAAAATTTTTGTTAATTCCCAAAAATTTGAAATTTCCCTTTGATTGATGAAAAAATTCTTCTATCATTGGAGGTAGGGGGATCTATTGGATAGGGATGGCATTGAAGTAGGAAACACGCACAAAGGCATGACATGTAAGTTAGGGACACAAATAAAGGCAATGGTAGGCAAGGTAGGTATGATGATGAAATAGTACGATAGTGGTTATACACATTACTGATAGTAGTGCAAAGTCTACGCTAGGAGGGCGGGTGGGATGGGGGGGGGGGGGGGGGAAGGGTCAACTACATTGGATGGCCTATCTTGACTATGTGGCCCTTCCCAAGGCTCATGTAACCCTTTTTAGGGCTTGCACGATTCTTTCTAGGGCTTGCACGACTTGTCCTAAAGCTTGTGTGGCCCTAAATGGTGTTTGCCTAGCTAGTGTTGGGTTGGTACGACTTGTGCAAGAGAATGTGTAGCCATCACAAGGGGTAGTGTAGCCTACACAAGAAGGTAGTGTTATGCATGATTTCTAGGGTTCTAGCATTGAAATATGGGTTGTTATTGATTTCATTGGAGGGCATAGAGGATGCTTGTGATTGGTGGCACCATTGATGCCCACAATGCACCAAGGGTTCCTATGATTAATGATGCTAACAATGCCTATGGAGCGCTAGGGATGACTATGATTGGCTGAGTTGTTGGTGATCAAGGAGTGCCAGGGGTGGCTATGATCTATGACATCGTCGGTGCCTATAGTGCATCAAGGGTGCCTATGATTAGTGGCATTGTTGATGCCTATGAAGTGCCAGGGATGCTTGTTATCTGTAGTGCCAATGGTATCCATAGAACACTAGGGATGCTTATGATTGATAGAGCTATCAATGCTTGTGGAGGGTCAAGGATGCCTATGATACATAGTGTTGATGATGCTTGTGGAGCACCATTGGTGCCTATGATTTGAGGCATCATCGATGCCTATGGAGCACTAGGGGTGCCTGTGATTAGTGGAACCATTGGTGCTTGTGAAGTGTTAGGGGTGCATGTGATTCATGGCATCGTTGGTGCCCACAGAGTGCTAAGAGTTTTTCAAGGATGCGATGTAAGGTAGACATGCAAGAACAAGCAAGAGGGTGGTGTAGAGCAACAGATGATAACATGGGAGGGCATGCGAAGTGGTGGATGATGGGAAATTATAGAGCAATGGGCATCAATGACTTATGAAGCAGTGGCTATAATAAGGATTTTGGGCCATTGGGTGGTTGGGCACATTGTGCTAATCCTTGCTATTAGACCTTCTAGCCCTGCCACATAATGGTGTGGTAAGCCTAGCTACAATCAGCTATTGGTTGACTGTGATGCTATTGATTAGGATTATAAGCTCTATTGTGGTTAGTAGTAGGGCCAATTGCATTCCACCCAAAGAGTTTGTTGCTTCTCATTTTTTATACAAATAAAAATCTATTGTGGCTCGAGTTCAAACCCACAACCTCCTAATTTTTTTCATTTTTTATTAAATAAAAATTAAAAATAAAATTAAAAATTAAAAAACCACTTTTTAATTTTAAAACTTCACCTAACCTAAGAAATGTCATATCTTTCAAACCATAAGTTAGATTTTAACAAAATTGGTATCATTGGAATTGTCTCAGAGAGCACTACATGTTTAGCAAGAGATAGTGTCATTTTAGTTGATCTATTAATCAAAAAATGTTAGCATTAGATTTATTTAATTATTAATTAACTTAAGTTCATGCTTTCTTTTTACTCCTATTCTTGCTATTCTTTTATAAATATATGAGAAGAAGAAAGACTTTGTCCATCATAGCTTAATATCAGTAGAAGATTGAAGGATTTCATCAGCGAAGAAGCTTAAAGATTTCTTCCATCAACATAAAAGATTTTAACCATCATCATCGTGGCCCTTAAGCATCCTACTTAGGCTTCTTCTGCAGCTCTAGGTAGCTCCAAATTGGTGTCCATTCATTTTCACCAAAATAGTGTAGTTACTACTTCCAATTGTATGCATAATTTACTTGTGAAGTAGGAGTTTCAGTATCTTACAACTTCATGATTATTTGAATTACTTATCTTCCCTATTTTTAAGCTATCATATTGTAAGAGCTTAATAATGGAATGGTGTTATCAATATAATCAAAGTAAAGTTACCACTTCATAGTTAATTTTTGGAGGAGTAATATTTATTTCTATTGATATTTAAATATTCTTAGGTTTTCACCAAGGGGAGGATCTTTTTATTCCATTGGTTTTCTCTCCTAAGTTTTAATTATTTTGCTAAAAGGAATTATCCAATTATGTTTGTGATTTCACTGTTCACAAAAGTTAATTTCTTTGTGGTAATTTCATCAATGAAATTCACTTTGAATTATGTTAATTTATCCATAGTAAGGTTTTTTGGCATCAATACCAATCTTATGATACTACTTTTTTGATCTATTTACCTCATGGTGACATAAGTGCTAGAGTTTATGATTGGTCATTATCTTGTTTTACTACTTTATACAAGACCATGAATGGAGCTGCTGCTGCCCTACAAAATCCCAATAGACCTTATACCATATGTTATGTACCCTTAATCATGTGTTTGATCTTGAGTTACAATCCTTTATCCAAACTCTTTAGTCGTTACAATCCTAGATTATGTCCTAGATTTCTTGAAGAGGATAGAATTATACAGGGTAAGATTAAGGATGGCAAGAAAGGTCAATTGGTTTTGTAGTAGGCTAGAGATCCAAAGGGAAGTATTCAGGTATTTTATATGTTTATGTATTTTATATTTCTGTGATTACTTATGTTTCTTCATGTGTTTATTGACAATGTGATCTGGGATGTAGAATGAACTGATCCACGATGCACAGATTCCAAGAAAAGGTGCTCAGATTGCATATTCTAAAGGTGCTCAAGGTTCTTCATCCTTTGGAAGGGTTTAGCCATGACAACAAATCACACTTACTAGCTCTAAGGTATATATATATAATAGCCTAGTTTATTGTCTTACTTGGCTTTCTAATAAAATCCTTTTTACACAGACAATGTACTAGGAAAGGTTCTAGTAGCCTAGTAGTTATAAAACAACAAGCCCAACAACGAACCCACGAATAAGCTCAACAACAAAATATAAGAAAGGATAAGGAAAATGAACTAGAGGTAAGTTTTAGTTATTTTAAGGTTTGAATACTTTCCTTTTACTCTTCTTATATAACATTGACATTTTTGTGATGTAGATGTCTTTGGGTTGGAGGTACTTTATCTAAGAAATAAAGAGAGATGATGCAAGCACCAATTTTAAACAAACTCCCATTCCTTCATCTTTCATTTCTCCATCAAGATCACTACACATGCCATTGATTCCAGTGACGCTAGGTTCCTTTCCATAGGTGGTGCCAACACTAGCTCATGGATCTATTTTAGTAATTCCTTCTTTCTCTATCTTGGGGTTTCCTTATTTGATGTGATAGATATTTATGGCTTTCAAAGAAGAACTTGTGCTACTTCAACATCTGGACTAATGAATTTCTAGTAACAAACCCTACTCTATTCGCAAGAATGTCTACCACATATGGAAGTCTCAGTCATGTGACTTCAAGGAAGACTATGAATTAGTACAGGCTAGTGTTCCATCATCTTTCCATCCAAATTCCAAGGATTATTTAGAAGTTGTTAAGGATTTGAAGTAACTATTAGGAGAATTAGTGAGTGTTTTGTGGATGGGTCACCATTTGTAGACCTATAGATGGTATCTTCAAATTGATAATGAGCAGCTTCAGGTAAATAGTTCTTGTTATTTTCTCTTTTCCTTTTCTTCTTTCTATTAGATTTTTTATTCAGAACTCATGATTTTAATCTTCTTTTGTGTAGAGGAAAGAGAAGAAATGACAAAAATACATGCATGATCAATCGATTTAGATGGAGATGCTGAACACCCAACTCAAGAGAAAGGAGAAATCAACGAATGTAGCAAGGAGTGCCACTAAATACATCAAGCAATTGTGTGATAGATTGGTGGAATGTAAGGTGGTGCTCAGCAAAAATAATGCCACTAATGAAGAATGGGAAGCACAATTGAAGATAGTGTCCAATCTCCTTGACTCATTCCATCGAAAAAAATGATACCTATTGTGTTTTCATATTACTTTTATTCTACATCTTTCCTATTCTTGTGTTTTTCTTCTTTCTTTACATATATTTTGCTTGGCTATACTCTTGTTTTACAATAAAAATAATAATAAAATAATATTTTTCTTCAACTTTGGCTAATGAATCATCATTTTCTCTAATACCAAATGTGACATCCCATTTTCGGATGTGATAAAAACATATTCATTCATCACTTAATTCTTCACATTCACTGCATTCATAAGCATTATAATGGAAACATCATAAAATAATTGATAAATGAATTAATTGGTAAAAGAATAACTGGTACTAGAAATAGGAAAGAAAATGGAAATTTTTTTTATTAATAATAGAGAGTACTGTAATGCCCTCTTAGTTATCTTTCCATGCCACTTAAGCCTTAGAGGCAATTTGGCACTACAACCATGGTGAGGTTGTTTAGTTGAAGGGATGATCGATTCCTTCTTATCCTACTTGGCTCCCTTCACTTGCCCTTCCAGGCTCCACAACTTCATGCTAGCATGACCTCTAAACCTGGCCTTAAATGACATTGGTAAAACCCATTCGAGAGGCATACATAAATAATTGTAACTCCTCATAATAAGGTGTTACAATAGAAAATCATGGTTACTGGAAAGAAACAAAGGATTCTTAGTTGTAGGCAACCTCAACCCTGGATCTCCTAGCGCCTCCATAGGAAAAATGGAATTCATGGTGCCCTGGACGGTTTGGTAGATCACCTAGGGACTTAGGGGGATGCAAAAAAAGGATGTAACAAAAGTATCGAAATATGTAAATCTATGAAATGATGCACTGAAATATAAGAATTATATATGAAATTGTACACAATCTGAAATCATAAATTTCATTAAATGAATAAAGAATGAGTTTAAATATGTGTATAAAATTGGTGCCCAAGAGGGGGGCAAAAGAGGATTCACTTGAACAAGGGTTTAGAGCCCGTTGAAGCCATGATAAACTTTGCAATCCAGTATCTTTGCCACTCCTGATGTTATCAAACCTCCTTTGTCTCCACATTAGATCTATAATGTTATTTGATGTTGGAGGTTATGGAAATGTGAAGGATTAGAATGACCAAAGTGCATCATGTTGGGATTTGATGATCCTAGAGGGGGTAATGTGGACACCAAAAGCTCACAGATCCAAAAGGAGGAGTCACAGGGGTTCCATGCTATTAGCCCCCAAGAAGCTACATTTTTGCTAAGGAAGCAAGAGCTCTTGGATGCCAAAATGCCAAAGATGCTAAATTGCCAAAGTGTGGAACTTTGACATGGTGCCAAGGTTTGGTTTTTATAGGGTTATGACCATGATTTATGCTACAAATTAGCTAGCAAATTGTTTAAAATTAGCAACCATGTTTAGGGAGGCAGGTGAGATCCTCTCCCCATGCATCCTAGATGTTTGCCACCTCCACATTGTCTAATCCCCCTCTCTCCTAGCTAGTTGACCCCCTTCCATTGGGGGAAGAGTATCAAAATTGAAGGGGGAATGGGAGGTTAACATTGGGGGTGAAGGTTAATCCCTCTAGGCTAGGTCACCCCCCTTTCCATGATGGGGGTAGGTGAGTTCTATCCCCCTTTCACTGCTCCATGTTGGCCTTGAAGTTTCCTAGTTGGCGTACCCCCATGTAAGGGGTGTGTCAGCATAGAGAAATGTATACCCCCCATAAAACCCATAAAATTGCCATTTTTGACATTCCAAAAGGCATTTTTGACTCTTCCAAGCCCAAATATAGATACTAGATGACTCGTTTTACTTGAGAAATGAGGCTTAGATCAGTTATGAAGCATTTTTTACCCCTAAAAGTATGAAACATGTGAGATTTCCATTTTATAGATTACAACCTTCACATTTACAATAAAATATTATCTCAGGTTTTATGGGATGGGGTTATAAAGGTTTGAATATGAAATTTGGTGGTGTTTCATTAGCCCCTCTTTGTTGGTATCTAGAGAATTGACTTGAGAGGCAACAACAAAGAATACAAAAGACCACTGTAGGTCCACCACTGACGTCCCCTCTTTGTGTTTGATCTAGTTATGTCAAACCATGTTAAAGAGTGCTTGTGATGATGGGATTGGGCTATTATGGAGGAATGGTAGTGGTAATTAGGAAGGCAGTCATGGAAACTAATGATGCATTACAAGTGTTGTCACTGTGCCTATAGCATGGTATTGTTGTATTTTGAAGTTTTGGTTACTCGGCCAATGCGTTTGAGGAACCAACTACTTTGCTCTAAGAGATTTTCAACCATTGGGCTTCAAGGTTTCTTTGGACATTTGGCTCTTTGGTAATTTTCTCTTCCCCCCCTTTTTTTATCAGGTGAAACCTTCATTGGGTTTCATTACTAGGGCCGGTTTAACATAGTTTTCCCACTAAGTGAGTTGCATTACACTCAATGAACTTGAGAGTTATCCCATCAAATGAGATGTGTTATGCTCGATGAACTTAATGGTTTTTCCACTAAATGAATTTTGTTACATCTAAGTGGACTTGAGGATGGGGCAAGCTAAGGACATATCATATGACTACAATGCATGAGTGACAAACAGAGGTCAACATCATTCTGTAGGATAGGAAAAGATATCATTAGGCTATGAGGTTGGGCTCAAGAAGTGGTGTTAAAGGAAGAGTAAGGGTACAATTACTCTTGACATAGTAGGAAAAACTCATCAAATCTTATGTATCAAGGTCATGTGGTGATTTGCTACTGTAATGAGTTACACCCTTGCAACAATCCCAAGCTTTATCCTACAAACACAACTTGAAGAGGATAAGAAAACTAAGAAAATAGAGCATGTTACAACATTACAATGCATATGTAGGTTACATGGAGAATAAAATCAAGCTACCCATGTCAATGTTATTGGTTTAAGATCATGGCAAGTTGTGGTACTAGTTCAAGGCCTTACTAGGCCATGGTGCTAGTTTAAGGTCATAGAGGGTTGTGATGTTAGTTTAAAGTCTTAGTGGATTGTGATGTTGATTTGAGGTCTTGGTGGACTGCAATGCTAATTTAAGATCTTGGTAAGCCATGGTGTTGCCAATTTTAGGCCTTGCTAGGTTGTGTTGCTAGTTTAAGACCTTAGTGGATCATGTTGTGGGTTTAAGGCCTCAGAAGGCTGCATTATTGGTTTAAGTCCTCAACAAGCTAATTTAGAGTAGGCTTGCTTGTTGATGACCATCAACTACATGTAATATGGCTTCAGATAGGAATGATTGATTGGATTGGCTACCTCATTCCCATTCATGTTAGCTATCTTGAATGCTCTGTTACCATAGGCTTTGGTGATGAGGAAGGATCATGTCCAGTTGGCTAAGAATTTATCTACATGCTCATAGATGGTTTTAAGAACTAGGTCACCTTCCTTAATCTTACGCTTGGTCAAGTTATGGTAGTGTTGCTATTTCTACCTCTCTTGATATCATTCAATGTGAGCAAGTGCTTGCATACATTGCTCCTCCAATGAGTCTAGGGCCACTATTTGGAACTGCTTATTTTGCTCATCATTGATGAAGTCAGTTAAAATTACTTGAAGCAATGGCATCTACAATTCAAGATGCAAAACAGCTTTAGAACCATAAACTAGGCTATAAGTGGTTACTCCAGTTGTCATGCAATAAATTTTTCTATAAGCCCATAGCACATGGACAAGTCACTTATGCTTGCTATTATTGAGCATCTTCTTCCCCAAATTGATAATGACATTGTTTCTTACTTTTACTTATCCATTGACTTGAGGATAATAAGGTGATGAGAAAGAATGCTTAATGCCTAGGTTGTGATAGAAATATTTCATTTTGTAGCTACTAAATTGTGGTCCATTGTCTATAACTATGGTTATTGATATGCCAAAATGGGCTATGATGTTATCTAAGATAAGTTTGCAAACTTGTTTAGATGTAGTCTTCCTTAAGGAAATAGCCTCAACCCACTTTGTAAAGTATTTGGTTGTAGTGATAATGAAGCTATGACCTACAAAAGACTTGGGTGTTATAGGTTCAATGATATTTAAACCCCATTGTTTAAATGACTAGGTGATTTGAGTAGTATGTAACTCTATCAATAGTATGTGTATGAGGTTACTATGTCATTGGAACATGTCATAATGCTTAAAATTTTGCATGAAATCACTTTCCATATGCGGCTAATAGTAACTGAATTACTTAATCTTAGTAGCCATAGCTCTGGGTTCTATATGTCCTTTCATAAACACCCTTGTGAACCTCCTCTAGGATTATTCTAGCTTCGATATTGCCTAAGCATTTTAGTAATATACCATCATAGGATTGTTCACATAATGTGTTATCACATATAATGACATACTGCTTCGATATTTTTTGTAAAGTATCCTTTTAGGTAGAAGTTAAGCCTTGGAAAGACTCTTCATGCATAAGGTAAAATTTGATATCATCATACCACTCCCTGGTAGGAGTAGTAGGGACAATGGCTACAAAGGTATATTTAGTGTTTTGCATGATGGGAGTAGCATAGTCCATAGTTAAGGTGGAAACTTATTAAACACATTTGGCATCACGTTGAGAACTAATTTTGCAATTGCATCGGCTATGCCATTCTCATTTCGGGGTACATGTTGCATATCAATGTCTACAAATTATTGTAACAATTTTTTCCCTAGGATATGGTATGGTTGTATGTGTTTGGCTTTACATGCATAGATTTTTTTACTTAGTTAACCACAAGTTGAGAATCACCTTTAATCACTAAGCATCTAATTCCTAGGTCATGAGCTACAATCATTCCCTTGATCAAACCCTTGTACTTTGCTATGTTGTTCTTACATGGGAACTTAAAATGATGGTGAAAGGTTGGATTTGACTAGATGGAAATGTTATGATGGTAGCAACACTAGATTAATGGGTAGTTGAAGCTCTGTCAAAGTGCTTGAATGCCTCATAACCCTCAGGCACTTAGCTAATAGTATTAATATGCTCATCGGGGAAATTAGGATTTATGGATGCTTGGTCATTAATAGGTGAAACTATGAGTTGTACAACTATTGCTTGACCTTTCGTTAAGGATTGAAAAATGTAGTGAAGGTCAAATTTTGTAGTTATGGCTTTCCATCAGGCTATGCAGCTACTCTCATAGATATTGGTTGTTATGGCTATGAGCATGTTATCTTTGCAAATGACATTAATTTGGCTTCTAAAGAGGTAGTATCTTCACTTCTTTAATGAGAAGACTAGTGCTAGACAATACTTCTCCACTTCAGTGTATTAGGTTTAGTGGGAAACTAATACATGGCTAAGAAAGTATACTGGCATATTTCTTCTCCATCATCTCATTTTAGATAGAGTAGAGAAGTAATGGATGTGTCAAAGATGACCAAGTAGATGTAAAAAGGTCTACCTTCTTATTGAGGATAAACTATTGGTAGTTATGTCAACTCTTGCTTAAGGTTTTCAAAGGCCTCTTGGCATTGAGCGATCCACTCATAGTGAACCCCTTTCTTAAGAAAGTGTTGCATGTGCTATAACGTATTTGTAAGCCTAGCAATAAACATATGAACAAATTCTAATCTACCTTGCAATCCTTGAAGCTTCTTAAGGTTGGTGGGCACTCCTAATTTGGATATGGCCTTAACCTTATCAGGATCGACATGTATCCTTGCTTTAGATACTACAAAGCCAAGCATCTTATTAGTATTGACACCAAAGACACACATCTTATGGTTGAGCCCAAGCTCATATTTGAGACACCATTTAAGCATAAGATCTAGGTCATTAGAATGATCACTAGCCTCTTTGGACTTAATGACTATGTTATCCACGTAATCATTAAGCAAACCTAACATGTAATTGCTAAAGATATAAGTCATGGCTCATTGATAGGTTGCTCCTACATTCTTAAGGTTAAATGACATCATTGTATAGTGTACTGTTTGGAATCGTCGGTGCCTGGCTAGAATGAAAAAGGCACCAAGAGGTTCGTAGACAGGCATAGAAGACCCTACCTTCACTTGAGGGTGAACTGGGACTGACGAAGGTAGAGTACCTTGGGTGGTTTGCATGCGGATCAAACAAGGATTTCCCCAGACGTATGCTAATGCGCAATATGCTAGGTTATACGTAAATGGTGTAATAAATGCAAACCAGAACGCAAACATGCAGGAATGTAAATAAGCGGTAAACAAGAACAAATGAAAACTGTAGCAAATCTTAGCCAAAAACGCAAGAATGAATGAGAACTGTAACAAATCTTGGCCAAAAACATAGCAATATTATTGGATAATGAAAATTACAATGCACCGGTCTAGACGCAGTTGTGGATCTGACACAAGGCGGACGAAGAGCCCCGGTGGATGTGGAGGGGTGATGGTATGCTGGTTTGGGTTGTAGGCACAATGTGAGGGCTGTATGATCAGCGTGTGGGGTAGAAGTCTAGCGTGCAGGGTGGGTGTTCTGGACGTTCTCAGTGTGGATTCTCCAATTTTTTGCCAAGATTCTCCAATTTTTGAACCCTGATCTGGTCAAAAATCTGGGTTTTTGTACAGGTTTTGGTGTTAAATTCAAATCTAATATGGGATGATTGGCTGTGGGATGCTGGAATTTTAGATCGGGTGACATGTGGAGCATCGACCAAGTGCAAAAGAATGAAGCTTTACAAGTGTGCAGCATGCGAGCATGTACACGCTGGGTGTATACGCCCCACACACTTGACAGTGTGTGGATAAGCATGAATAATTTTTGACCAAATTTCAAACTATGGTGCTAGTTTTTAGTATGGATTTGGATGCCTGATGCCTTGAGGATTCTGCCTGTCGATTTTGGGCTCATTTGACCTTGATTTGATAGGGCTTTAGAAGGCTCCAAGAGTGTACCCACTAGGCGTACACGCTGGGCTTGCAGGCCAGTGTGTGGGCATGAAAACTACAGTTTTGGAGCCTAATCTTGTACACTGGGGTTGGATCCTTGTTGCCTAAGTGTTGCTGGTTCTCTAGGGTGTCTGGGGGCTCATTTTGACTTCATTTTGACTGAGTTTTGGGCATGTTTCTAGTGTGCACGCTGTGCTGTACGTTGGGCGTGCACGCTGGTCATGCAGGACCAAGAATGACCTTTCTGATGCCAAACATTGATGTCTCTAGAGCCCGTGGAATTGTAGATTCATTGAGCATGCCTTGAGGATTGACTCCATGTCCAAATATTGCCTAAAAATGCCCAATCAACCTTGTTCAAAGTGGTGCATGCTGGGCTGGGCTACACGCTGGGCGTGCAGGCTAGCGTATAGGCATGTAACTACCACTTTTTAGGGTCAAAACTTGATTTTTGGGAGCCCAGGATGATGCCTGATGGTTTCCCTGCCTCTGGTAGTTGATTTCCTATGAAGACCATGGTCTGAGCGCCTGTTTTGGTTTGTCTATGATGGTACATGCTGGGCATGCAGGCTAGTGTGCAGGCATGAAAACCCATCATTTGGAGCCCAAAACATGATTTTTAGGAGCCTGAGAACTACTGGGGACCTTGGGAAAGTTCTTGGGTGGTCTAGACCTTCAATTTTGGCTTGTTTGGAGAAGTTTTTGGAACTCAATAGTTACTACACGCTAAGCATGCAGGCTTGTGTGCAAGAAGTATATTTAAGTCAAAACTAAGTGTTTTGAGTTTGAAGTTTACAATCTTTGTTGCTAGATGTTGATGTAGTCTCCAATGGATCTCAGGGAACTTTTAGTTGCTTGATTCGACTCCGTTTGATGTTGTTTATGAAGTTCACAAGTTTCGGTCATGCTAGGAAGCATCATGACTTAGCTTGATTCTTGTCTGAAAGTGCTGGGCCCAAATTTTTATGGTGTTTCATTGGCCTCTCTTTGTTGATGCTTGGAGGAATCGACCTGAGAGGCGTCGACAAAGAATTATAAAACACCACAAGCAAATTGGTAGCAAGCATTGTCCTTTGGCACTTGGCCAAATGTCATCGCATTGTGTTCAGAGTACATGGGTGTAGTAAATAAGGTTTTGAGATGGGCAGGTAGATGTTTGCAACTGTGGGATCGAGAATTGATCAAGGAATTATGCTGACGTGGGAGAGGAGTGTTTATCTTGTGAAAACAAGTCATGTTCTTCCTTGTCAATGGCCAATATTTGGCAGACTTGGAACCACGGCATGAGGAATATGTCCTTTGGAGGAACTAGACTCTTGTATTATGTTTGAGAGAACTCATTGTCACAACCAAAGCCATGCAATGGGGTGATGTGTTCTTTGGAGAAATAGGACCCTTGTGGAGTGTCTAAGGAAACCCATTGTCCGATAGCCAAAACCACATAGTGAGGTAAAACATGATGGTGTGAGACATGAGTACTTATTTCCAAGAAAACTGCCTTCCCGCCTAGGGCTTGTATGGGAAGTGCCAAGGGTCTTGTGGTTCATTTTGCCCTTTGCTCTTTGCTCTTTTTTTTGGAAAGAGCTTTCTTTCAATTTTGTACTCGTGCTCATGTGCCATGTTGTGTGTTGCAACTACTTGAGAATGTCACAGTGTGCAATAGTGTGCTCAAAGTTTTGGGGTGTACAGGTGTATCTGGGAACTGTAACCAGGTAGGAAAGGGAACGAGAATGTTGGGGAAATGGAGAATGTATTGGGGACTGAAAATGTACTTTTGAATAGATTGATTAACCTGGTTGCGTGTGTCAGAAACAATGTGGAACCTTGTCACCGTGATGAAGTGTATCTGTGTACAAGCACCATTGGGTGTCATCCTACAAACACAACTCCAAGAAGACAAGAAAATCGCAAGTGAATGATTTAGCAAACACTTTAGACACGAATGTGGCCGATGCAGATGGAGGCACCAAGTGTAACTTAAGGCAAACAAAATGAGCAACAATATTGTTGTTAGAGCTGATGTGATGAATGATGCAGCAGGAGTTGGCGAAGACATGTCATGAATTACAGCATCAGATGAATGTGCTAGAGATGCTCTTACTAGTTTATAGTCTTAACGAACTGTCGTGGGTTAGTTTTACGTCATAACCCATTGGACGTTGCCAGTTTATCATCATAGTGGACGGTGCGATGCTAGTTTATAGTAGTGGAGGACTATGAAGAGGCAAGCTAGTTTATAGTCTTAGCAGACTCTAGTAAACGAGTGTGATAATTTAACATCATGTCAAACAGGGCTCTATGGTGTCGGTTTATCGTCACGATGCCAGGACTTATCTGTGGTGTTAATTTTGAGTCATAACCCAGGTCGGGTCTGTGGTATCAGTTTATCGCCATGATGCCAGGACGAAGACGTACCTTAAGATCATCAGACATACAATGGTTTCAGGTACACGTGATTTGTGGGATTGGCCAATTCATTTCCATCCATGTCTGCCAGTTTGAATGCTCTGTTATCGTACTCTTTGGTGACCAAGTAAGGCGCTTCCCAGTTGGCTGAGAACTTGTCCACGTGTTCATGAACCACCTTAAGTACAAGGTCCCTCTCTTTGATTGGGTGCTTATGGATGTCATGCTGATGGCGTCATCGTTGTTGCTTCTGGTACCACTCGATTTGATCCAGTGTTCGTGTGCATTCTTCTTCCATCGAGTCGAGGTCAATAGTACGCAGCTCATTGTTTTGACTTTCATCGAGGAGTTCGGATAGTGTGGTCTTTAAGGATGGTACCTGCAACTTCAGAGGTAAAACAGCTTCTGAACCATAAACAAGACTATATGGTATTTTACCTATGGATGTCCTATGCGTTGTTTTGTATGCCCATAGCGCATAAACTAGCTGCTCGTGCCATCTTTGTTTGTTTTGATGAAGCATTTTCTTGAGCACCATGATGACAGTTTTATTTGTTGCTTCTACTTGTCTGTTGCTTTGAGGATAGTAAGGTGATGAAAATGAGTGTTTAATACCTAGGCTTTCATAGAATGTTTTTGTTTCGACACTGCTGAATTATGGCCCGTTGTTAGTGATGATAGTCATCGGGATGCCAAAACGAGTCACAATGTTTTCGAGGATAAAGTTGCATACTTGTTTCGATGTGGTCTTCCTAAGAGGAATAACTTCTACCCATTTCGTGAAGTATTCAGTTGTGGTTATGATGAAGCTATGCCCCGCTGAAGATGGGGGAGTTATTGGTCCAATGATGTCTAACCCCCATTTTTGGAAAGGCCATGTGATTTGAGCCGTATGCAACTCATTGGGTGGAACATGTATAAGGTTACCATGCTTTTGACACATATCACATGTTTTGACTTTAGAGAAATAGTCGTATTCCATATGTGGCCAATAGTACTCTAAGCGTCTTATTTTGGTTGCCATTGCTTTGGGCGCTATGTGTCCTCTGCAGAGTCCCTCATGAACTTGATCCACAACGGTTTGGCCATCGGTGCTATTAACGCATACCAGTAAAATGCCCTCATAGGATCTACGACATAACGTATCCCCTACTAGTGTATACTATCGAGAGAGTTTTCGCACCGCGTCCTTCTGTGCATTCGTTAGATGTTGAGGTGGTTCACCATGAAAAAGGTACTCTTTGATGTCATCGTACCACTCTACGGCGTGTGTTGTGCTAACGGATGCTATGGGAAGTTCACCAGGAGCGTCAGTTATGGGCTTGTTGCAGCTCATGATGGAATTAGGCAACACATGAAACATGTCCGGTGAGATGTTTAGAACTAAAGTGGCTAATGCGTTTGCGATGGTATTATCATTTCTAGGTACATGTTGTAGTTCTATATTTATAAACTGTTTTAGCCAGTACTTCATCAAGTCATAGTAGGGTTGTAGATGAGATGCTTTGCACGCGTAAACATCTTTGACTTGGTTTATGATTAATTGTGAGTCGCCTCTGACTACGAGACGTGTGATGTTTGAAGCTTGTGCTGCCATAAGGCCTCTGAGGAGACCTTCATACTCTACTGTGTTATTGGTACAAGAAAAGTTAAATCGGTAAGTGAAGGGTTGGATCTCGCTGGAGGGATATGTGATAATGGCAGTAGCACTTCCACCCTAGGAGGTGGATGCTCCATCGAAGTTTAATATCTCATCATAGTTATCCGGCACTATGTCAATTGTGCTTACGTTTTTGTCTGGGAATTCTAGATTAATCGTTGCTTGATCTTGTGTTGGTGATGCAGTCATCTGATTGACTATAGCTTGACCTTTGATGGATGATTTTCCTATGTAATGCAGGTCAAACTCAGCAATCATTGCCTTCCATCGAGCTATCTTGCTTGATTCATACATGTTGTTTGTGATAGCTCTGAGCACATTGTCTTTACAGATGATATTTACTTGGTTACGGAAGATATAATGTCACTACTTCTTTAAAGAAAAGATGAGGTTAAGGCATGATCTTTCCACGTCATTGTAACGTTGCTCGTGGGCTATTAATGCATGGCTCAAGTAGTAAACAGGAACTTCGGTTCCATTATCTCGTTTCTGGCAAAGCATAGATGCAACTGATGAATCCAATATGGCAAGGTAGATGTAGAACGGTCTATTATTCTGAGGCGGGTAAACGGTTGGTAATTGAGTCAATGCCATTTTGATATTGTCAAAAGCTTCATGGCATTGTGGGGTCCATTGAAAATGCACACTCTTGCGTAGCAAATGGTTCATGGGTCTCAACTTATCGGTCAGTTTTTCTATAAAGTGCCTAATGAACTGTAATCTACCTTGTAGGCCTCGAAGTTCGATAAGGTTGCTTGACGGTTGCAAGTTTGTGATAGCCTTCACCTTATCGGGGTCTACTTGAATTCCTGCTTCTAAAAATATGAATCCAAGCATTTTGTCGGATTTGACCCCAAAGACACATTTTTCTGGGTTTAGTCTAAGCTCATATTTTAAACAACGCTTAAGTACCAAGTCCAGGTCTTGTATGTGTTGCTCTTGTGTCTTCGATTTAACCGCTATATCGTCCACGTAATCGTTGAGCGAGTGAAGAAGGTAATCACTAAAGATGAAGGTCATCGCTCGTTGATATTTAGCACTAGCATTCTTTAAATCGAAGGGCATCATCATATAACAAAACGTTCCCCATGGTGTCATGAAGGTTGTTCTGAGTTGATGTTCAGGATTAATCCAGATTTGGTTATATCCCGAGAAGCCATCCATAAAGGATAATAGTCAATGCCCAGTCGTAGAATCAACTAGTTGATCAATACTAGGTAAAGGGAAGTCATCTTTTATGATCGCTAAGTTGAGGTTCCGGAAGTTAATGCATAGGCGAATGCTTTCGTTCTTCTTTGGGAAAATGACCTTGTTGGATACCCAGTCAGCGTAGTCAACAGCCCGAATGAAACCAGCTTGATAAAGTTTGGTGATCTCATTGCGAACTGCCAATGCTATCTTAGGCTTAACCTTACATGCCTTTTGTTTCACTAGTCTTAGTTTTGGATTGAGTATGATGTTATGCTGGACTATTCGAGGGTCCAGGCTAGGCATGTTAGTGTAAGACCAAACGAATGCTTTAATGTTGCTTTTTAACACTTTCGCTATGTCATCGAAAAGTTGTGGGCCTAGTAAAGTACTTAACTTCAGTATCTTAACTTCACCGCCGGGCATAGTGATTGGGGTTTCAATTAATGGATCTTCGGTGATGTTATCGGCTTCAATATCCAGTGATTTTGTCATGCTATGAAAGCATTCTATCGTTTCCTCTGTTGATGCCATGGAGTTTTTGTAAATCGATGTGTCTAAATCAATGGACTTGCTATTCATCTCCTATTGGATGGGTCCGTATGGTCCATTGATGAACAGTGGTGCGAATAGTTGCTTACTATTCATGCTCACCTCTGCCAAGTCACAGGAAGCAACGTTAACAAGGGGGGTTTGCTAGTTGTTTTATGACACCAATTCAAATATTTAAATGTGCTCGAAGTATGCTAAAGTTGGTTCATTATCTCACTTGGCCGCGTGGTGGTTTAAAGCCATACTTGGCAGTTTAGGGCCTTACTGGGCTGTTCGCGGCAGTTTAGGGCCTTACCGGGCCGTTCGTGGCAGTTTAGGGCCTTATCGAGCCGTTCGTGGTTCGTTTATGGTTTCTAGTTGATTATACAATTTGTAATGCTTGTTAAGTGTGAAACGACGAGATGAAGAGTATGTACCAAAGTGCTTAGTTTAGGCAAGGTCTTACATGGGTGATGTTTAGCCTATTGCATGTTTACATACTCTTCTATCTACTCTAGGTTTTTTTATGTTTATTTGTGTTTAATTAATCATTATGTTTATTTTTATTTGGAGTAAAATACTTAAAATGTCGATTTCCTAGAGGGTGGGGCGGCGTGAGCAACGTGGGGATGTATAAAATTAACTTGAAATGAATGGCAGCAGGCGTAAACCCCAAAGTCGAACCAGGGACAGTGTGAACTTCTTGGTGTGAACCTCTCAGCGTGATTCTCTCAGCGTGAACCTCTCAGCATGAACCTCTTGACGTGAACCTCTCAGCGTGATTCAGAGCAACGAGGAGGTGAAGATTGGGTAAAATGGGCAGAGGAAGGTGCAGATATGGTGTGAAGGAGGGAGCAAGGGTGGAACTGATCGAAGCACAATGAGTCGGATGAAAGAGTTTAGCGTGAATCTACACTCCGGAGAGACCCTCAACGTGCAGGGGGGTTGAAACCCCCATGTGAAGGCCTGCAAACCCTAGCGTGAAGGCCTGCTGCAAACCCTAGCGTGAAGGCCTACTGCAAACCCCAGCATGAAGCCCTGCTGCAAACCCCAGCATGAAGCCCTACTGCAAACCCCAGCGTGAAGGTATGGGCAAGGGGAAGCGGGTGAGGGACTCGGGGAGGAAGGAGCCAGACTTGACCTTTGCCGAGGAGAGTGAGGCAATGCTTTGACACCTGCCCAAGCCTATGATGACATCATGGTCTAGATCAGTGCACCGGTAGGCCCTGGTTCCTTGTCAAAACTTGTATTTTTTGTTTACTATTTTCATTCATCTACGTTCAATTTTCCCCTTCTTTCATTTTCGGCACATAGAATTTGTGTGAGACCTGGCTTGTTCTTTTAGCATAGATTTTAGTATGTAAGAGGGGGCAAAATTCCCAACGTGCAGGGTTTGCATGCTTACGTTCCCAGCATGCAGGGTCTGCATGCTCATGTTCTCAGCATGCAGACCCTGCACGTTGGGTGTGAACCCTGAAAAATGTTTTCAAGTGCTGGCCCCAATGTAAACCCTATATTGTTTTGTATGGCTTACTAATCCTAGTTTTTGAATATGTGCAGATGTCATAAACCTTTTCTGCTTGTGGTGGAACTTGTTGTAGTTCTCGCATGGTTCGAGCCTATTGATTGTGATGAACCGGTACCTGATATGACTATCGATCGAAATGGGGTATGGTTCAGAACAGGTGTCAACGAATTCCATACCTTAATCTTACAAAGATTCAATGTGGTGATATGGTCACACCTAAGTGAGCAATTAGCACGGAGCGTCCTTAAGACCATGTTACTGGGATCTTCAAATGGTATAGTGGCCTTCGAGGTCGATGTCGATGAGGGATTATCCACGGTTGGGAATGGTCCCTCTGGAGGTCACAGATCCACCCATCCATTGACATGTGTATGGGGCTTATTATCATGTAGCCCTCACAACATCAATAGCACCTTATTCTTAGCATCTCGTGCACATACCTTGTTCTAGAATCCTCTTAGAATGGTGTACAGGGTAGAAAGGTAAGGTTGTTTAATTTATCATTTCTATTTTAATGCCTAGTGGTTGTTCATGTTTTGACTGTTGTTCCTTTGCATGCCTCGATTTGATAAAGAAGGAGTATGCATAGATGATGATGGACTTGCATTGTCTCATACTGCCTTAGAGGCTTTCATGGCAGGTCTCACTCTCTGTGGTGCTGTGTTAGCCCAGACCAAGGGTGAAATTATCCATTTTCACAAATGATACTCTAAGGCTTTTGCACAATGTGAAGCTCAGGGGTGGCTACATGGGGATTGGTCCCGTAATGGGCCAATTTTCCCATGCGATGTTGATTTGACTTCCAATGGTCTTAATCCATTGTCTAACGGTAAGTAATAGTATTTTGTTGACTCTTCACGTTTGTTTGTTTTGCTACCACATTGGTTGTATTGATTACATGGTTTTATCCTGTGCATGCAGTGGATATCACCCCTGGTGGAGTCACCATAGAGGTTGGGTGGATTGAGGGCACTTTGTCCATGAAGTTCAGAGATATCGACGATGCACAACGGTGGTTGCATGATGAGGCATCACTGCACATTATTGGTTGCTTAAGTGATGCTGGCCTCATGGAGTTGTTTACTACTTTAAGTCCTAACGTCTCCGCGATTGAGATGATTGCGATCATTGATTCATTCAATGAGGCTATTACTTACTATAGCACTCGTGTCAAGGGAATTAGAGTGGCTTTCCATTTGTTGGCGGAGTTCTTTTCAGACCTCTTCGGCGTGCCGACAGATGGGACTAGAGTGACTTTGGATAGAGCACAAAAAGAGGCCCATGTGGTTCATGAGCTGAAGGACTGGCTAGGTATACTTAAAGGTGTTAAGGGATTTCCTATGTAGGAAGAATCGAAAGTAACTGAAGTAAATGAGCTGTATTCACTATTCAGAGCACGAGTATTTCCTAAATCCCTATCTCAAGTGAAGAATTTTGGGGTAGAATCTTTGCGTATCATGCGTATGATTCTGGAGATTGTGGTGCGTTATAATTGGGCTCAGTTTTTACTTTTTGGTTTCCGCGGAGAGATAGTGAGATTGCATTCAAACGTTGAGGCACAATCCCATTTTACCTTTGCATTCTTTGCTGGTTATCTGCGCCAACTAGCCAAATTTCTAGTAGTTCGCGTGGGTAACGAGTACGTGTTAAGGGATCATGGCCAAATATCTCGCCCGTGGATTCGCTACTTGTTTGAGGTGACCAAATCTCAAGATGCTCCTAAAGGGATTGATGAATCGATCTCTATTACAACAGGGGGATCCTCTGGTCATTCAATTCACACGCGTGACAACATAGGGTCAGAGCCATATGGTGTGCCCTATACTACCAGGAAAGCCAATCGAGTAATCAAAGAGACAATCGAGAAGGCGAAATCTAGAGTTCTAAGACCTAAGCGCTCTAGAGAGGTTGCTCTAGCTGTAGATGAACCAAAGGTGAAACGCATACGGTTTAAAATATCTGCATAGGGTAAGTAAGCCTGATTCATTCATTTATCCTTGTTTTATTATCATTATTATTATTTTTATTTTATTATATTTTTATTTTATCATTTATGCGAGACTGATGTTGAACTTATGAATGTCATCAGAGCCAACTCCTGAAGTAAGAAGAGAGGGGTTAGCATCGATCATAGAGGA
>MNCI01013089.1:194047-220032 GCA_015680685.1 Gnetum montanum
AAGTTACTTATACTAGATATTGGAATCTATTGAACCACCAAGTAACTATGACTCGGGAGCTAGGAGAGCGGAAGGCACAAATTGACTTACTAAATCTCAAGTGTCAGGATTGGAAAGCTTTTGCTTCTAAGGTGTGAAAATGGGGTCAAGATGAGAAGAATCACAAGTACCATTATAAAAAATCATTAAAGGAGATATCCATAGAAAAGTGTCAACTAGAGATGTTTGTAGAGGGTTTAGGCCTACGGTCTTCGTTTGATGCCTTTGTTAGGCACACTGTGGTAGAGATGGAATCTCCCAAGAGAGTAATCACCACAGCTTCTGGGGAGATTTCTGTAGGCGAGTTTCCTCTTAAACGTCCTACTTGGTCTACTGTGGACAAAGGGAAGGCCTTAGCCAATGTTGATCTAGGCCTAGATGGAACCAACTGGACAAGTGTCCCTAAAGAAGAAATCCTTCGTCGGCCAGAGTTCGGTCTAAGGGGATCCTCTTCAGTAAGTCATTTGAACTTGTAACTTTTTTATTTTTTCGTAGGAAATGTTACTTTCCTTTTTTATCTATTAGTTAATTAGCTAATTATTTTCTTTTTCCCTTACAGAGTCATGGAGATGACGGTGGCGAGGAAGGTGGCCCCAGTGGAGGGGAAACTCATGATGTGGGAGAACTTGAGGAGAAAGACCCTCCTGATCCTAGTGTTTAGTTCTTGAATTTGACGTGTTGTTATTAGTTATGTTTCTGCAGGTTGTAAATAGAAATTGTTTCTGTTGTTTTGAGTTGAGTTATATATGATCAGATGCATAAACTTGGCTAACTTTTGTAATCATCCATTTAAATATTTATGTTTTTTCATTTTCTTTGAGTTGTCTGATTGCTGAGAAGAAATAATGCAGGGACATGGGGTGAAAGTCTTTTTGGTTGTTTTGTAGTTTAAGTCGAAACATGAAATAAAGTACAAACATAACCCAAATGATAACTATGCCAAGAAAAACATAAAGGATAGCGTAACTTATATTGCAAAGATGGAATCATAGAATGTAAACTAAGGATTCAAATTTTCGAGGCAAACGAAAGTAAACTTGCTCTAGTTTAAGGCCATTTCGAGCCATACGTGTGTGTGTGAGTGTCAGTTTAAAGTCATGACGAACAGCAACATGATCATTCTAGTTTAAAGCCATTTCAGGTTGCTAATAAATAGGAGGGATATCAATTGATACAATGGGTTTTGATGTAAATCGACCATTTCTGACCGTGCCTAGTTTTACGTCATTACGGACATGCGATAGTTTAACGTCGTCGCAGACTTACATAGTTTATCGTCATTTCGGATGATTGTAGTTTAACATCATTGCGGACTGATGTAGTTTGTTAATTCTTTAGTAACTTTTTGATTTTTTTTTCATTTTTATGTTAGGAGTGGGTTTAATGGGTATGATTTGATACTCGGCATCTCCTTCGCTAATTATGTTGAATGGTAGCTCTGACTAGGAGACGTCTGGCGGAGTAAGCTCTGAGTTAGTTTCCTTGGATGTTTCTGGGTTAGGTGGTGTTTCCTTGGTTTTTTAGGGGTCATGTTTTATGGGTCAGTCATAACTTTGGGTTTTGTTTGTTTCTTTCATTATGGGCTTTTCGGAAATTATCTCGAGATTATGCTCATGTGGCGTGTCCTCTTGTTCAGGCTCCTCAAATTTAACTTCAGAGCCTTGATTTGCCTCTGTGAGAGATGAGATGATGGATGTAGTAGCATCCCCATGGATAATGATTTCACCCCCCTCATAGGGTAAGTGAATCTCTTGATGAATGGGGAAAGACACTGCTTTTAGCTGGGCTAACTAGGGTCATCCCAGGATTAGGTTAAAACCAGGCATCTCATCAATAACTACGAAGTCTGCGGATGTGGGGAATCGATCCCTTGCTATGAAATCCAAGGTCAATGTACCTTTGACCACTACTCGTGAATCATTAAATGACTTCAGACAGGTTGTAGACGTCGGTTTAATTAATTTTGTAAGCCTTAACTATTCAATGACGGGATAAGGTACCACATTTGTGGCTGCTCCGTAATCTACATGTACTCGATGTATTTGGAACTAATTGACTCGTATGGTTATAAACATGGGTTTGTGGGTGATGTCTCTTTTTTTCTCATTGATCTTAATGTTTTCGGGGTGAAATCCCAATGATTTAGTTTTGGATCCTTGTCGTGTAGACATTACCGTGTGTATAAAGGGTTCATTTGTGGGTAGGTTTTCACTAACTGGGATCGATGTCAACATTTGTACTAAGGCTTCGCGATGAACTGGTGAAGTCAATATGAGGTCGTACAAGCTTAATGATGTATTCTTTTGTTTAAGGGCTTGTGTAACCTGTGTTAGAGCGTTAGCTAGGTCTTTACCATTGGGTATAATCTTGTCCATGGCCATTTGATCCATTAGACCTAACAGTTGTATCTCGCGTGGGGTACCTTTCGTGTTATTTTTCATGGCCGTTAGGTCTGATATGTGTTGCATTCTTGATTTTTCCTCTTCGTAACCCATGCTTGGCTTGTTGTTATAAGGAGCCATAGGTTTTGCGCTTAACAGAGTTGGTTTCAGGGGTCCCAGTGCAAGGCGCTGACGTTCCTTCGTTGAACATTCCTTCTCCAAATGTTCCTGTGTGAGCCTATCTGCCAGGCGTTCTCGTGTGGGTTGTGTGGGAACATTTGGGATTAGAGTATGGGGTTGTTTCGGGACTCGAATGACAAATGGGGTGGGACTGGCTTATGTCTGAGGAGTATCGGGCTGTCTAGGCACCTTGACCACAAATGGGGTTGGGCAATTTGCAGTTGGTGCCTCTGTCGTAACAACCACCGGTGGCACCCAGACCACGAAGGGAGTGGGCCGGTTTGATGGTGTCACATTAGTGGTTGTATCAGAAGGGGGGCATGCGAACAACAAATGGTTTGGTTTGGGGTGGTATCTGCATTGTTGCCACCGCGGGAGGCACTCGGATGGCCAATGGTGTTTGCTGGGTAGGAGGATCGTGTGGGGGATATGAAGGTTGAGGTGATGTTAGTGCCGTAGGGGGAACATGAACTACAAAGGGGTTCTTTGGTGTTTCATAGCTATTATCTACGTCGATGGCGTTAATTGTGTATGGTGCTTCTTTAGTGTTTAGGGGATCTTTATATATGGCCATGGACTGGTTTTGTGGCTTGACCAGGTTGGCCTCATCAAAAGTGATTTCACCTTCGTCAATCATTCGTTGAATATCTTGTTTCAAGGTGAAACAATAGTCGGTGCCATGCCCATTATGCTGGTGGTACTCACAAAAATGGTCTAGTCTAAAGCCTCTTGGAACTGGGGTCTCATCCAGTGTTGCCAAGCTTGGGTTCTTGACCAATTCACAGAATCGATCATGCCTTTGAATTGCTGCAGGGGACAATTGTTTATGTTTCATTAGCCTGGCCTTCAAGAGTTGGTTAAATAATTGTGAAGGTTTCATGGGAAATGGTGTGTATTGAGAGGGGTTTCTCCTCTCAAAGTTTCTCACATGACTCTATGTAGCATTTTGTGATGTGGACGGTTCGGGTGTAGCAACGGGGGTAGGTCTAGTATAGCCAATAGGGGCGATGGGTGGTTTACCTTGTTGTCTCGTACTTGTCTGTTGAGTTTCTGCTACTGCTGCTACTATTGCCTTAGCCTTTTCTTTGTCTTTTTTTAGTGTGTTGATTTTTAAAGGCTAAGTAAGCAGGGTCATGACTATTTTGGGCTGCCTCTTCTATGTTCTTTATTTGCACGAAAGCTTGGCTTAGGGTGCACGCGTTCAAATAGTACAGTTTAGATTTCACAAAATCATTTACGGCTCCCTTTAGGATGGTGAGCAAGTATGTTTCAGGGATTGGTTCATGAAGTTCGTTTAGCGCAGCACTCCATCTCTGAATAAATTTTTGTACAGGTTCTAGCGGTGCTTGTTTTACTTGTATCAGACTGTCCAGGGTTGCTTTAGGTTTCATGTTGGATTTAAACCTGGTAACGAACTGGTGTAGGAGATCCTCCAAAGAGGATACGGAGTTACGAGGCAAGGCTTGGTACCAGTCTAAAGCTCTCCCAGTGAGGGACATGGCGAAAAAATGTAAGATTGCATGGGGCCATGCCTGAAGTAGTAAACATTCTAGTCTAAACGTGACCAGATGGGCATTGGTGTCCCCTTCCCCGTTGTATTTAGTTAGTTGAGGCAAAGAAACTCCTTTGGGCAGGGTCAATGGTGGTACCAAAGAGCTAATAGGATTGGCTTGGTAAAAGTCTAATACTTTAAGCTCTTCGTTGTTGATTGTTTTGAGTCATTTTACCTCATCAGTGAGTTCTTGCATCAACTTTTTAGCTTCGGCCCAGTCTTGGGCACCAATTGACATGGCAGGTGGGTTATATTATGCAGTATGAAAGTTAGATTGTTGTACGGTGGGCGGGAAAGAAGGAAAGTTGAGTGGTCGGAGGTTGTGCTTGCGGAATATTCATGGTAGGCACTATTAAGGGTGGCATACTGTAAGGAAAGGGTTGTTGTTGTTGTTCTTGTGGTACTTGAGGGATGTTCATGGGTGGAATTGTAGGAGGTGGTATGTTGTAATGAGGGGGTCGATGCGCTTGCATGCCAGTCATGGCCCATTGTCCAGTCATGATTTGTGAAGGAACACCTTGAACTTGTTGAGTCGAAGTGGTGAAGGGTGTCCCTTGGGTTTGAATTCGTGGTATATAGTGAGCGAATGTAGAAGAGGGTATCACAGACGGCATCCCAATCACTTGGGGTGGGAAGGTCACTCCTACATTATTTTGAGGGGGGTGTTGTTGGGGTTGTACTTGTAAGAGGGGAGATAAGGTAGTGATTGGAGGAATAGTGGGGATGGGTATATTGAATTGGGTATCGGTCATGGGGAGAGTGGGAATAAGAGTGAATGCTTCCTGTTGAGGCACATGTGGTTGAGTGGTTTTAAATGAATGGAGGGACATAGTCTTCCCTGTGAAAGGGTGAAATAACGGGTTCACGTAAGTATGCGGACTGAGAGTATGGTACAAATCCTCATGTTCAGACTGAGCCGCAAAGTCATCCTCCTCTTCTAATTGAGGATTTGGCATGGACTAGTCTAGGGTCTGACTCCTTGCTAGGAGGAGCTATGAGATGAGCTCAGAGTAGTGCTCTGGGAGAGGGATGATGTCATATGGGGAGGGGATGAACTCATGTTCTCCCTTATTGACCAGTTCATACTGTTTCTTAGCCTCTAGTTCAGTTTGATCTATTGCCAAGCTGGCTTGGATCTTTACACATATAAAATTTTACTGTTCTTGTGCTATGACGTTAAATGATGGATTCTTCCCTTGTAGTCTGAGAGATCGACGAGGTCCCCCTCGGGGGTTGACCTCATCGTGGGCCCTATGGGTTACACGATGGGTATCGGCATTGCTGTGGGGCCAATGATATCTAGAGTGGACTTGGTTGAAACATTGGTGTTGGCAGTATGCATGATGAAAAGGTCATAAGTATAGCAAGGTAGGTGGGAGACAGTGTCAACATGTACATATGAGAATTTGACCAAGTATGAAATGGGTATACTTAGCGTACACCCGCAGCGTGCAACCTATCTATACAACATACACCTAAGCCTCGCAGCGTGCAGCCTATCTACACTGTGTATGGATTGAATCCCAGCATACAGGCTTCAACAACTAGCATACAGGGTGAACAGACAGCGTATAGACAGAGTGGACAGCATGCAAAATAGCGTATAGGCTAAACAACATATACACGCTGGGATTGCAGCAGATGTAGCTGAACAGGGCATAGATTTGAATGGTGGATCAGAGTAGATTTAAGCAATGAGAGACCCTCCTTTTAGCGCCATTTTCTGTACTGTCTGGAATCATCGGTGCCCGGTTGGAATGAAAAAGGCACCGAGAGGTCTGTAGACAGGCACAGAAGACCCTACCTTCTCTTGAGGGCGAAATGGGATTAACGAAGGTAGAGTACCTTGGGTGGTCCGCACGCGGATTAGACAAGGATTTCCCCAGACGTATGCCAATGCGCAATATGCTGGGTTATACGTAAATGGTGTAATAAATGTAAACTAAAACGCAAACATGCAGGAATGTAAACAAGCGATAAACAAGAATGAACGAAAAATGTAGCAAATCTTAGAAAAAAATGAAAGAACGAATGAGAACTGTAACAAATCTTGGCCAAAAACACAACAATATTATTGCATAATGAAAATTACAATGCACCAGTCTAGACGCAGTTGTGGATCTGACACAAGGCGAACGAAGAGCCCCGGTGGATGCGGAGGGATGATGGTATGCTGGTTTGGGCTGTAGGCACAGCGTGAAGGCTGTATGCTTAGCATGCGAGGTAGAAGTCCAGCGTGCAAGGTGGGTGTTCTGGACGTTCTTAGTGTGGATTCTCCAATTTTTTACCAAGATTCTCCAATTTTCGAATCCTAATCTGGTCGAAAATCTGGGTTTTTGTACAGGTTTGGGCATTAAATTCGGATCTGAGATGGGATGATTGGCTGTGGGATGCTGGAATTTCGGATCGAGTGACATGTGGAGCATCGATCGGGTGCAAAAGAATGAAGCTTTACAAGTGTGCAGCATGCCAGCGTGTACACGCTGGGTGTATACGCCCCACACACTTGACAGCGTGTGGATAAGCATGAAGAATTTCTGACCAAATTTTGAACTATGGTGCTAGTTTTTAGCATGGATCTAGATGCTTGATGCCTTGAGGATGCTGCCTATCGATTTTGGGCTCATTTGACCTTGACTTGATAGGGCTTTAGGAGGCTCCAAGAAAGTACCTGCTGGGCGTACACACTGGGCATGCAGGCTAGTGTGTGGGCATGAAAATTGTAGTTTTGGAGCCTAATATTGTACACTGGGGTTGGATCCTTATTGCCTAAGTGTTGCTGGTTCTCCAGGGTGTCCGGGCCCTCATTTTGGCTTCATTTTGACTGAGTTTTGGGCATGTTTCTAGTGGGCACGCTGTGCTATACGCTGGGCATGCACGCTGGGCATGCAGGGCCAAGAATGACCTTTCTGATGCCAAAAATTGATGTCTCTAGAGCCTATGGACTTGTAGATTCATTGACCATGCGTTGAGGGTTGACTCTATGTCCAAATCTTACCTAAAAATGCCCAATCAACCTTGTTCAAAGTGGTGCATGCTGGGCTACACGCTAGGCGTGCAGGCCAACATATAGGCATGAAATTCCCACTTTTCAAGGTCAAAACTTGATTTTTGGGAGCCCAGGATGATGCCTAATGGTTTCCCTACCTCTAGGAGTTGATTTCCTATGAAGACCATGGTCTGAGTGCCTGTTTTGATCTATCTATGATGGTACATGGTGGGCGTGCATGGTGGGCGTGCAGGCCAGCATGCAGGCATGAAAACCCATCATTTGGAGCCCAAAACATGATTTTCATGAGCCTGAGAGCTGCTGGGGGACCTTGGGAAAGGTCTTGGGTGGTCTAGACCTTCAATTCTAGCCTATTTGGAGAATGTTTTGGAACTCAACAGTTACTGCAAGCTGAGCGTGCAGGCCTGTGTGCAAGAAGTATATCTAGTCAAAACTAAATGTTTTGAGTTTGAAATTTACAATCCTTATTGCCGGATGTTGATGTAGTCTCCAATGAATCTCAGGGAACTTTTAGTTGCTTGATTCGACTCCGTTTGATACTGTTTATGAAGTTCGCAAGTTTCGGTCATGCTGGGAAGCATCATGACTTAGCTTGATTCTTATCTGAAAGTGCTGGGCCCAAATTTTTGTGGTGTTTCATATAGCAAAAGATCCCTTGAGGGATCATGAAAGTCATGCTAAGTTGGTGCTATGGGTTAATCCTAATTTGGTTGTATCTCGAGGACCCATCCATAAAGGAAAATAAGGCATGCCCAATTGTGGTATTGATGAGCTGATTCATACTAGGCAATGAAAAGTCATCTTTAATAGTTGCTTCATTTAGGTCTCAGAAATTGATGCAAATACAAATACTCCTATTTTTCTTAGGGACTGCCACTATGTTTGACACCCATTTTGCATAGTCAACAACCCTAACGAAACTAGCTTAATAGAGCTTTAAGATCTCATCACTAATTGCCAAGGCCAAATTAGGTCTTATCTTATGTAATTTTTACTTAATTTGTCTAATCCTAAGGTTTAGTATGATGTTATGATGTACTAAGCATGGGTCTAGGCCTAGCATATCTTTGTATGACTAGGCAAAGGTCTTAATGTTGCCTTGTAGGACCTTGGTGATGCCTTGGGCCTATTGAGGTTCTAGTGAGAAAGTTAGTTTAAGGGCTTTCTCCTCACCACTATGTGTCATGATGGGAACCTTAACCAAAGAGTCTTCAGTTATGTCACTTGCCTCTAGGTTAAGAGTTGAGTAGGTTTTCAAGCCACTCTAGAGATTTGTCTATTGAGGCTATGTGGTTGACAAGACTCTCATGCTCAAGATTTAGGCAATTAGGATTAATATACTATTTTACATTATCATGAGGTCCTCTTAGGCTTAGAGGTAAATTAATCAGTTCCTAGGTAATCATACTTTGATCTTACATATCAACCAAATGCATATTAAATGACAATTGGGGGTAAAGAAAAATTAATAAATCATGCTTAAAATGCTATAACACCATGCAAATATGTTCTATTCTAGTGCAAATAAGGTCATCCAAGGCTATAAATAAGGTAAAAGAAAGCAAACAGAGTGCAATAGTGGCCAAGTAAAGGTCAAACAAAAGAAATAAGGCTATAATTGGTCAATAAGGGTCATAGTTTTGCTAGTTTTAGGCCTTGGTAGGTCATGATGTCAATTTAAGGCCATAACAGGCCAACATCACATGGTGCCAAAGAGTGGTAAGGGAAAGTCAAACCCACCACTATTGATACTAATCAAAGGATAAAATAATGCAAATAAAATTGATAAAGGAAGTATAAGGTTATGTAAGGCTACAAGAAGGTTATAAGGGTCAACCATGCAACATATTGTCAAAAACAAGTTAAAACATCAAGCAAAGCATACTACCTATGATCAAGCTTGGCTAATATAGGTCAAAAGAGGGTTGATTTTGGTTAGTTTTAGGCCTTAGTGGGACATGTTCTAGGGCTACAGGGCTATTAGATGGGTTTGGACATCAATTAGGGTTGTCTTTGGGATGTTTGGGCCTAAAAAATAAAAGTTTTGGAGCTTCTACATTGACATTGCTTTGTTTCCATGGTGAGCCCCCAAGGGGGCTATGCCAGCATGGGGGGTTCCAAGGGGATAAATTTTGATTAGTTTTGGACATGCATGTGCATTTTTGGGGTTGTTGGTGTTGTTGGACACTACCCAAGATCAAACACTGTTAGTTTTAAGGCTTGTAAGTTGAATTTTAGGGTTAGCATGGAGGATTACAAGGGACTAATTTTTGACAAACTTTAATTAGTTTTTGGCATGCATGTACATTCTTGCAATTGCCAGTGCTGATGGACATTGCCCAAGATCAAAATTTGTTAGTTTTAAGGTTTTTTAGTTGATTTTTAGGGTTACCCCCTTATTTCCACATTGAGCCCCCACTCCAGGGGGTACATCAGCATGGAAGATACCAAGGGGCTAATTTGTGGTAAATTTTAATTAGTTTTGAGCATGCATGTGCATTTTTGGGGTTGTTGGTACTGATAGACATTATCCAAGATCAAAAGTTGTTAATTTTAAGGATTTTAAGTTAATTTTTGGAGTTACCTTTATGTTTCCATGCTAAGTTTCCCTCTAGGATGGTATGTTAGTGTGGAGGATTCTAAGGGGCTTATTTTTGATAAATTTTGATTAGTTTTGGGCATGCATGTGCATTTCTAGGGTTGTTGGTATTGTTGGACACTGCCCAAGATCAAAAGTTAGTTTTAAGTCTTACATGTTGATTTTTACGGTTACCCCCTTATTTCCATGGTCAACCCCCCCTCTAGGGGGCATGCCAGCATAGAGGATTCCAAGGGGATGCTTTTTGATAAATTTTGATCAGTTTTGGGCATGCATGTACATTCTTGGGGTTGTCGATGCTACTGGTCACTGCCCAAGATCAAAAGTTGTTAGTTTTAAGGCTTAGAAGTTGATTTTTAGGGTTACCCCCTTATTTCCACACTAAGCCCCCCCTCTAGGGGGTATGTCATCATGGCGAATTCCAAGGAATTGATTTTTGACAAATTTTGATCAATTTTAAGCATGCATGTGCATTCTCGAGGTTGTCAATGTTGCTGGGTACTACCCAAGATCAAAATTTATTAGTTTTAAGGCTTTTAAGTTAAATTTTAGAGATATCCCCTTGTTTCCATGCTAAGCCCCCCCTATAGGAGGTATGTCAGCATGGAGGATTTCATGGAGCTAATTTTTGACAAGTTTTGATCAAGTTTAGGCATGCATGTGCATTCCCGGGGTTGTCGATGTTGCTAGTCATTGACCAAGATCAAAAGTTGTTAATTTAAAGGATATTTTTAGGTTTTTAAGGGTTACTCCCTTGTTTCCACGTTGAACCCCCCTCCAGGGGGTATGTAAGCATGGAGGATTCAAAGGGATTGAAAATTGATAAATTTTGATTAGTTTTGAGCATGCATGTGCATTCTTGGAATTGCCAATGTTGTTGGGCATCACCCAAGATCAAAATTTATCAATATTAAGGATTTTTGATTAGTTTTTAAAGTTACCACCTTGTTTCCATGTTGAGTCCCCCTCTAGGGGGGTATGTTAGTGTAGAGGATCCCAAGTGGATAATTTTTAACAAAGTTTGATCAATTTTGGACATGCATGTGCATTCCTAGGGTTGTTGGTGTTGTTGGTTAGTACCCAAGATCAGAAGTTGTCAATATTAAGTCTTTTAAGTTAATTTTTGAAGTTACCCTCTTTTTTCAAGATTGAGTCCCCCTCCCGGGGGTATGTCAACATGGAGGATCCCAAGGAGATGATTTTCAATAAATTTTGATCAATTTTAGACATGCATGTACATTTGTAGGGTTGCTAGTGCTGTTGGTCACTACACAAGATCAAAAGGTGTTAGTTTTAAGGCTATTTTTAGGTTTTTAAGGGTTATTCCCTTGTTTCCATTCTAAGCCCTCCTTTCAAGGGGGTATCTTAGCATGGAAGATTCCAAGGGATCAAAAATTGATAAATTTTGATTAGTTTGGGCATGCATGTGCATTCCTAGGGTTGACAATGTTGTTGGTCATTACCTAATATCAAAAGTTGTTAGTTTTAAGGTTATTTAATGCATTTTCATGGTTACCCAATTATTTTCATGTTACACCCCCTCCAAGAGGGTAAGCTAGCATGGAAGATGCCAAGGGGCTAATTTTTGTCAAATTTGAATTAGTTTTGGGCATGCATGTGCATTCCTAGGGTTGTCAGTGCTACTGGGCATCAGCCAAGACTAAAATTTGTTAATCTTAAGGTCATTATTAGGTTTTTAAGGGTTATCCTCTTATTTCCATGTTAAGCCCCCCCTCCAAGGAGGTATGTCAGCATGGAGTTAATTAATTTTGGACATGTATGTGCATTCCTAGGGTTGTGGTGTTGTTGGGCATCACCCAAAATAAAAAGTTGTTAATCTTAAAGATTTTTGATTTTTTTTTAAAGTTAACTCCTTATTTCCATGCTGAGGCCCCCATCTAGGGAGAAATGTTAGTGTAGAGGGTCCAAAGGAGTTGATTTTTAACAAATGTTGATCAATCTTGGGCATGCATGTGCATTCTTAGGGTTGCCTATGTTGTGGGACATCACCCAAGACCAACAATTGTTAATGTTAAGGTCATTTTATGGATTTTTTATGTTACCCCCTTATTTCCATGGTGAGCCTACCCTCCAGGGGGTATGTCATCATGGAAGATTCCAAGGGGTTGTTTTTTGATAAATTTTAATTAATTTTGGACATGCATGTGCATTTCTAAGGTTGTTGGTTCTACTGGACACTACCTAAGATCTAACGTTGTTAGTTTTAAGGATTTTAAGTTAATTTTTAAGGTTATCCCATTATTTCCACATTGAGTGCCCCCCACATATAAGGGGGTAAGCTAGGGGTAAGAACCAAAGGGGGTTATTAACTACTAGAAGTCATAGAGGGACAATAAGGCTCTCAATGTAAGAACTATGGTCACTAGAGGTTGGGGAAGAGGATTTTTATGTTATACCTCCTTAAATCCCTAGGTTGGCTCCACACTAGATGACATGGAGGGGGGATTCACCAACATGGGGTATGATACAAGGTTGCAAGTTGGATTAATTGAATGTAAGAGATAGGTCATTATAGCCTGTACAAGAGTATAAAGGTCAATCATGGTAACTAGGTGCTCAATTTATGTAATTTTGCACCAACTCCCATGCATCCATGCTAGGGTCAAGGTGCTTAGCATGGATAAGGCCACCTTAGTGTGAAACCACTAAATTGAAAGGTTTTGACCATTTCTTTTGATTAGGTTTTTTAGGGTTTAGGGGTTGTTGGAAGTGATTTGATAGGCTCTTGGTTATGTGGGCCACTTCTAGTGGGTCAGATTTGGGTGTAATGGATAGTGGAGGGTATGAATGAGGGTTACCCCATTTTTTCCATGTTAAGAAGCCCCCCAGGGGGATAAGCTAGGGGGTACAGCCAAGGTGACTATTTGTAGCAAAGTTTGATCCCCTTTTAGAGCCTAGGGTTGAATAATGCAAGTTGTAACTGCTAAAAATGACAAAAAGTTAGCTTTTTATGGTTTTGATGGATGGAAGGCATGCATCCATGTTGAGTATGATACCACCAATGTGGATGCATGGGGGTTAAGGCTTGGGTATGGTTCTATATGTTAAAGGGATCCAAAACCCAACATTTACATAGTTACTAATCCAAAAAGTAACATGTGTGAGGGCGCAGGGTAGGGCCCATGGTTTTACAAATTTTAAAAATAAATGGTTAAAAAAAAATATGGTTGCTATTTTCCCCCATTCAGTTCCAATGTGAAGGATACCTTTCCCCCATTAGACTTTAGTGTATGTGGAGTTTCCATACACAGAATTAGCAAGTAAGGGTTTGGAGTGGAAATGTTGGGTTTAATGGATTTTTAGTGCCAAAACTTGTACAACTCATCACACACCATCCTTTTATCAACCAAAAAAATGGAGGAGAGCCTTGACATCCATCATTGTGGGTGGTCTTGTGGAATCTTTAGCATTGAAGCTCTACATTCTTCTCTTGGTCAGCCTTGAGGCTCTAACCCTTTTAGATTTTAAGTATTCTCTCAATGTTGAGCACCATCATGAAGAAAAACAGAAAGAATCCACACATCCAAGTATTAGATGAGGCTGCTAAAAATATCTCTATCTTTCCCAAGGTCATTTCCATCCAAGGCACCTCTTCATTAGTTCCAAGGTGGGCCATTCTTTACCTTTTCTCATGGTGTTATAGCCATTTTTTATGTTTTTCTTGGTAGAAATAGGCCATTTTTCTTAGATATAGTCAAAAGGAGTTAATAAAATTAAATTTCACCAAAATACCATGTCATTTTTGGCTATTTTCATGTGGATCTAGTATTATTTTTCTATATTTTCCTTGGTAAATAAGATTTTTGTAATTAGGCTTGCTTTTTCAAGTGCTTTTTCTAAAAATCTCATGTTGAGGCCATTTTTCTTTGATCTAGAACTAAGTATTCATTAAAATTAAATTATAATGGCATCCTACCCCCTTATTTTGATGATTTTTTTAATGGTTTGATGTTTTTTTGGCTATTTTGGTTATAATCTATGGCTACATAATGTCAAATTTGTGTTTTTTGATGCTTTTTGTTTGAAAAAATCAAGTTATGTTGTGTCTTTTTTATTAAAAAATGGCTTAAGTTTTGCAAACTTTAATGTTTTTTATTTTTAGTGTTGTGTATAAGCTTTGTAATGGTTGTGGTCTTGTTTAATTTGGAGTCATATTGATCAAGTTATGGCTAATTTAGTTTAGTTGTGCAATTAGGTGTTTGTGCCATTTTTTAGATTTTCATGAACATTAATGAATTTTATTTGAAAATGTGACTAGGGTTTTGAAATTGTATTAGGTATGGGGCATGGAGGTTGATTCAAGCTTTCAAATGGTGGTGGAATCACTTCATTTGGATCCCAAATTAAGTTTTAGTGACTTGTTTCCTAACCTTGCACGAATGGGGGTTGATGGTGGAAATTATGATTTTGCTATGTTTTGTGCATGAATGGTTACATGTTTTTGGTTGCAATGGTCATGGGTCGAAAGTTCATGATTTTAGGGTTCCTTCTATGGCGGAATCACTAAAATCAAGGCTAAGATGAATTTTTTATGAATTTTATAGTAAGGCTGTGTTAATTGGTTTGAATTTGGTTGTAGCTCTTTACCCCTTTGAGGATGGATGTGGTTGCCATGGTTAACATTGTCAACCTCCATGCTCTTGGGGATTTTTTTTTGTAAATTTTTTTCTGTGTGCTTTTTTTTGAAGAAAATAACTTTTTACTATTTTTAGTAAGTTTTTTTTATTTATGTCTATTATGGCCACCTTTTCTACATTTTGATGCTTCTAAATGGATGTTTTGAGACAAGGCATAATTTTGATTGTGATCTTTTGGCTATAATGGTTTTGGCTATGATATAAATTCTTGAAGAGGTTGTAATAATATATTCATTTTTTATAAATTTTCTTAAGAAAATTTGAATCAACACCTTAGAGCTTTTTATGGAAGCTAATTTCACCCTTGACTAGGATGTGTAAAATTTGTTAAGAAATTCTAAGTGTTGGAATGTTGTGTTAATGTTGTTTATTTGTTTGTTTTTTATACTTTCCCCCTATAGGATCTTGCTCAAGCTAGTGCTCATTGTGATTAAGTTGGTTAGCATTCTCTGCTATCTCAGTCAACCTATAGGTCATACTCCTCTTCCTAACTTGGCATTGGAGAAGAGATCAATGTGGTTCTGCCTAGGGGCAAGGGACTTCCTTACCTATCTTCTCCAACAATTTAGTGTGATGATGTGGTCACACTTGTCTAAGGAGGTGGCTACAATCATTGTGAAGACCTTGTTGGCTGTGTTTGCATGCTTGGTTGCTCGGTTTATAACTGATGGGCTAGAGACTCGGGTAGTAGGACAATTGGTATATTTTATTAGTCGATGGTACCTTTCAAATATCTAGACCATGCTAGAGTATTCATGATACAACATAAATAATACCTTGATGGTGGTACAAAGAGTCCACTTCTTATTCCAAAATCCTTCAAGAATTGTGTGCTAATTACAAGGGTAAGCATGGTTATTATGGGTTTTAACATTTTCATTTTATCTCATTTAGTCTTCTCTTTTCTAACTTGCTGGTTTCACACATATCTTGCAGGTATAGGGTCAATAATCAAGGTTTGATCAAGAATGATTAAACCTTGGTGGTAGCCCATACCTCATTGAATGAATTCACGAAGGGAATCAAGATTAGATATGTTATTTTTGAATAGCTAAGAGGGGAATTTGATGAATACCCAACTAGATTTGACCCCATTTACAAGAAGTGTGTGGCTATCAAAACAACACACAGTTGGTGTCTGGCCCCTAAGAATATCAAAGATATAAGTATTATTGTTGGGACCTCCACACAAGCTTCTCTAAGCAAGAGGAAGAAGAGTGAGAAATTAGGTACATTGTTACACTAAAGATTTTATTGTTACTTAGGCTTTAATTAAATTTTTTTATGGCCAAAACGTAGTTGTATTGATGCTAAACACTTGTCTTTTTCTTATAGGACCTTTCACTCTTGCAGATGTTATCATACCCCTCACTAGATGTTCTGCAGAGAATCTCATGATAAAGTTCGATGAGGTGGGACCAGCATAGGAATGGTTAAAGAAGAATGCATCTAAAGACATTCAAGAAAACATTGCTCATGTAGGTTTTCTTGTGATCTTCATGACATCAAACCTTGCTACTCCTTCTATAGAGATGCTAAACATCATTGACTCTTTTGATGAAAAAGCTGATGTGTTCTGCACCACAGTACAAGGCCTATCCATTCCTATTACCATTAGTGCATCTACTTTCTATGAATTATTTGGTTATTTCTCTGACAGGATAATAGTTGCCACCAAATCAATTAAATAGGTAGGCCACTGTGTAGAGGTTGAGGAATGGCTTGGTGCTACCAAGGGCCACTCTGGTCTTGCTTGTAGTAGCTTTATGAACCTTGACACAAAAGAGTCTTATCCCTTGTTCATATTTAGGGTATTTCCTAAATTATTATCACAAAAAATGATGACTGGCATTACATAGGAATTGACCTTCAAGAAAGTTATAATGGAGGGAACTTTTTTTAACTAGGCTATTTCCTTAGCCTTGAGCTTGAAAGAGGAAATCCTAAAAATTCATGTAGACTCTTCCACAATAGTCCACATGCACCATGCATTTTTTAAGGCTATTTTAAGAGGTTTGTAGAATTTTTGGTGGTGAAGAGAGGTGGATCATGGACATGCTAGGATCCACATAAACTTTCCAGGCCTTGGATGAAGCATCTTTATCCAACCATGAGGGCCTAGAATCCATGAAGGGTATGGGAGGTTCACTATTCATGACCACCAAGGATCTTGATGTCAGTCAGTGTGAATCCCTTAATAGCATGGGATAGGTATCTCTTATGTTTCTAGCAAACATCAAGAGGGCTCAATAGTTACGTGTCAAAGCCATTGGAGTAGCTAGAGCTAGCCTAAAAAGGTCCATAGAAGAAGCACCACTAGTGTTAGAGCCACCCTCCAAGCAAAAGATTATTTTCAGGATCACATGCTTAGACTAAGTAGTCATAGGTACTCTTCAACTATGCTTTATTTTTCTTGTGGCTATGTATTTTGCTATTCATGCTAACTTATCTAATGGTTTATGGTTACAGTTCAATGGTAGAATCTAGTAGCCCAAGCTATCCTTATAGAAGAAGAAAAAAGGCAAGCAGAGGAGGCACACAAACATGTCAAGAAGGAAGAGCAGAGGCGTAGACCCATGATTGAGGAAGAATAGAGGCATGTAGAGGAGGCACTATTGTAACAAGATATGGGTGATCTTGATGCCTTGTTTAGTGTGTCACTACCTAGGGAGTCTCTAATCAAAATCCCCAATGATGAAGAATATGATCATGAGAAGCAAGTGGAGAGGATAGGTATACTTTTGCTCTACTTATTATTGCTTACAGTTTTACATTTGGTTTATAATTCTTCCATATCCAAAAATTTTTATGCTTATTATACTTTCTAAGCCAATAACAGAGGCCCTTGTACTTGAGTTTCATATGAAATCATGGGTAGAAGTCATGGACAAGATAGAATTCATGCATAGGATGAAAAAGGACATTGTTAGTCAGTTGCAACAGGTTGGACCCAATTTCGGTAAGAACTATGTTTTGTTATGCTTTAGTCATTTTGCTATAAAATGTATTTTATGATACACCTATGTTGTATATTAAGTTTATGATTATTATTTTTGTTATTTTTGGTGCCATTAGTCACATGGGATCCTACCTAAGACATGAAATTTGATTCCTTGCCTAAACTTCCTTCTAATAGCACACATGTTCCCTTGGAGCTTTGTGAAACTACTATTGATCTAGTAGTTTCATGTGAACATTTTTAAATGATTATAACATAGGATACAATATGATGTTAATTAAATATACTATTTTAAGGTTGTTAGATGTTAAAATATCCAAATGATCTAATAGTGAATTGATAAAATAAATATTCAACTTGGACAGAAGCTTCATAGAAATTCCCATCACTAGACATGCTCAAAAGATTAGGCATAGATGGAAGAAATATAGTGCTTATAGGGTGGAATGGAAAAGGATAGATGATCACAACCTTATCTAAAGGAGATGTTCTAACTATCACTAATAGTCTAGATAACATGTAATTGAGAGGCCATATCTTTCTCTAGCACTAGTATGGGGGAGGAGGGAGGAGGAGAATTTTCAAAAAGTGGACTATCAAAGGATCATCATTCCATGCTAGTTAAGCCATCAGATGATTTCTAGGAATATGTTAAGAAGGTATACCAAGGATCTGGGATGTATTGAAAGAGAAAAAAGATGAAGGTTGCTAATACTAAACGATCATTTTCTTAGAAAATGTATGAAAATCTAGCTTCACCAAATAAAGTGTAAAACTATTAATGGAAAGACTAGAAAAATAACAATGACATCATACTTCTATGTAACATAATGAAATGAAAATTTATTGAAGACTCCAAACTTTAAAATCAAGCTTGGCAAACAAAATATAGGCTAGATCCTTCATGGGTAAAAGGCCACACTTGATAACATGTTTTAAATATGTAGCTAGATCCCACTTAACAATGTGAAAGTAATGCTCATCCTTCATACCCTATGAAAGAAATTTATGAATAATGGAACTTTTCAAGCACGATAATTGGGGTACTAAGTGCCAATATTATGTAAATTGGAATGCTAAAAAGGATTACCTTTACCATGGTAAGTTTTAATAATGGAGAGAACAAGGAATTTCTTGACTATAATTTTTCTCTAGATGTTATCTCCAGTTAGATTCCACATGAAAATCCTTATAAAGCATGAGAAGATGGGTTAGCCAAGATAAGTGACTAGGAGCTCTTCCTTCTAGTAATACAAAATGTTAATGGTTCATTAAAATCTTGTTAGGAAGTATTTGATCACCTTACCTCAACTCATGAGATGGGACAAAGTGTTTTTGACTTCACGTATCTCAAGCTAATCAATGTGAGAAAGAAGGAAGTAAAATCATAGAATCAATTATCAAAACCTAGCAACTCTATATTCATATTAAGTGTGTTCCACTCAACTCTATCATAGGCATTGATGAGATCCATTTTGAGTATGCTAATCATTTATTTTTGAAGTTTAACTAAGTGAACTACTTCATGGGCTTCTACAATGCTATATGTAATATTCCTAAGAAGAATAAATTTAGCCTAGGCTACTTATGATTGATGAGATAAAAGACTATGGGAAGCTTACTAGGAGTGATGAGAAGAATTTGAAGAGATACTTCTAAAGGCTAATCAATTTGTAATCTTTTTTTAGAAGGAGGATGTGTAAGATGTTGTTACAACACTTGGAAAAGGTGGCATGTGAGTAGTATCTATAAAGAGAATTCATGAGTTTATTATCCATAATATCTCATTAATGCGATAAAATCTTGAAATTCCAATTGTCTAGGTTCAAGAGCTAATTCTATGGGGTTTTAGTAGTAATTCTCTATATTTTCTCATTGGTGAATAATGCAGGTGAGAGACTTGTAGGTGCATATTAATCTTCCTAGTTATGTAGTGTGGCACTACTTCTATAAGGATGAAGATAACAATAATCACTTCCTTACATAAAATATTGGAAAGAAATTGTGGCATAAATATGCATTCTCAATGGGATTAAAGGAGAAATATACTAGCTTTTTTCCACATTTTTTTAGTGATGAGAGTGTGGAAGTATTATGTATTTTGGTATTTGTTTTCAACCATTGATTTTTGGCTCTTTATTACTAGAAAATGCATTTTTTATAGCATGCATACTAAGTTATCTATTTTTTCCTCTACATGTTAAAGAAATATGCAGAGTTCTCATCTTCATTAGTTGTATGTGGGATGTCAACTATGCGGATATAATATTTTCTTTTATCCATTAGTGTACAACATCTATGCATGTAAGTATTCCTAGTTAAGGAAACTTCCTACATGAATATAATAGATTCATAGTTGAAGTGCTATGCATTCCATATTTAGACTAGTGTTTTATGTAGCATTGGATCCTTCTTCTGGAAATTCTTGTAATAGAAAGAGTATGAACAAGTAGAAAACTTTGCAAACTAGCATCAAAATAGATAGTGATTTGAATGTATTCATATTATGATGGTGTAGGGGTTGAATCTTAATAGATCCCTATAGAACCCATTCCATAACTTCCAAGAAAAGTTAGCTTAGGAAACAAGAACAACACAATGAAATGGATGAAATCTATTTTATATTAATAAAAATCTCAAAATACAAAGAATAATACATAAAAGATGAGAATCCAAGCTCAACTAACAACTCTCTCAAGGATCTTAAAGGCTACAGTTTACCTTCTCAATCCTTAATTACTTACCATTGAGCTAAAACTCAAGATAAAATACTTATAAGAGATTTTCTTAATCTCTCTTAAGTGCTCTTCCTTGGATCTCACTCAATTTCCTTGCATAAGCTCTCCTCCCTTAAGTGGTCTCTCTCTCTCTTGCTCTTGGTTAGAATGTTATTGTTGTTGTTTTTCTTTCAAAAATGGTGAATTAGATCAATATTTATGGATAACCGAAAGACAAGAAACCTTTTATCAACCTAACTTGAGGTTCTTTAGATATTTCCCAAGTATTATCACCTTCCCCTTGATTATTTCCATCCTTTTTCATCTTATTCTGGCTATTTCCTAAATTGGTATGGGTGTTTTCAAAAGATTTCCTAGCCATACAAGTTATCTCTGACCTTGAAAAGATGTCTTTTTTGTTAGCCTAGCTCTTAGGGAAGACATCTTTTATTTTTGGGAGACATCTGCTTTGCGTCCAAGAATACTCCTTTCATGACAAGATGTCATGCCCAATATGTCTTCTTATTTGGAGAGACATCTCTTAAATGACATATTTTCCCTGAATATGACATATTTCTAGAGTCTTCTTTAGTAACAACAAGACATCTCCTTTGACTTCTAGACATATTCTGTTACCTTCAGGTCTTAGCTAAGAAGTCTCATAGCCTTCAAAGATGTCTTCTTAAAGCTCAAAACCTAAAAAAAACACTTGTATGATAGAACAAGTAGATCAGAAGAGGTGTTACTATACTATCTCTTTCATAGTTAAAAATGTCATGCTTCGTGATCTTTCACAAACTAGAAGGAACCATGCCCTCATGACTCAAGGCCATTACAATAATCAAGACTCAATGAATTACTAACATGGAAATGAGCATCACTTAATATTTTTATTTTGAGCTTTATTTTCTCATGAAGGCTTTTCCTCATGCCCCACCATGATTTTTTTATTTGAGTATCTTTTTGGAATGCTTCACTTGCATCTCCATGATGATTCAAGCCTTCACAAAAGTGACACAAAAATCAAGAAAAGTTATTATTAACATAAATCCATGGAGTATGCCTCATTGTCCTATGTCCGAATAGGAATGAAATTTTTTCACTTGCCAATTGATCTTCCTTATTCTTCTGGCATTTCTTTTCTAATATAAAATCTAGCCCAACACTTACAAAAGTGTCCAAAAGCATCATCCAACATACTACTATCATCAATATCCAAGATTTAATAGTAGTAGAATCAACTCTCTTCTCTTTCATATGATACTCCATGCAATTAGTTATAGCATTCATATCAAATGCATCCTCTTTATAATGTCAAAAAAATTGGGTGCTGGAGATAAAAAATCCCATATGAAATAATTCAATCTCAAGATCTACAAGTCTAAAAGATCTAAGGAACATTTGATGGTCTTTCTAATCACCTAAGGATTTAAAAAATTTATTTATTATTTGATGCAAATGATGCAAATAGGCAAGTTATGTATGAATAACAAATAAAGCATCAAATCCATGAGCGAGCTAAGCATCGACATATAAAATAGAAGAGAGATTGCCAAAAAGTCTATAAATTTGTATTAATTTAAAAAAATATGAGTTCAAAAAATATAGGTTTATAGGTTCTTGAGGCTTTCAAAATGTGGATATGTATCCATTCCTTACGAGATAGTAACCTCAGAAGTCTCTGGTTTGCACCTAAGCCTTGTAGCATAGGCCTTAAAAGTCATCTTGAAATTGTTGTTGAAAGATTTGGGCTGTGGGTAGATTGGGTGTGCTCCACAATCATCAAGAAGGTGAATAGCTTGCTGATTTTTTGTTCAAATTAGAGGCTGTAGCAGGTTCCAAGTACTCCTAGTAGTTAGCACTAAAAATGGCTACGTGCTTGCAAATCTCTAAATGTCAAAAGATCAAAAAGTTTCTAAATATGATGTTGGATTTTTCTTTTATAGATCATCACTTGCTACTTCATGTTGACTTTCATTTTGATAAGTTTCCTAGCATCATGTACACCATTTTTACAATTTATGCTAGCAAGCAAAGTACACTGTATTGTGTATGATTTACGATGAAATCTTGTAGTGTATTTACAATATGAGACTAGTTTATGTTGGCTAATATAATTCATAGTGTATTTCATATTTCATGCTACAAATTACACTTTACATCATGACAATATTTTGGGATTTCAATGAAACAGGATTACAAGATGAATTTTTGATGAGAAATTAAGGAATTCCTTTTTCTCTCTAATCTTATTTGAATGACATTAAAATTTACATGAAAATGGATTTAAGTTTCCCATTTTAGTTTGACTTGGATATGGGTATCATTTTTTACAATTGAATTTTCTTTAAGGTGCTTCATTGGCCCCTCTTTTTTGATGTTTAGAGGATTGACCCAAAATATATCAACAAAGAATGCAAAATGCTACTATAGGTTCACCACCAATGCTTCTCTCTTCATACTAGATTCTTCAAGTATTGAATCATGCCAAAAGTACTTATAAGGATAAGGTAAGATTAAGCTGGAAATGATGAAGATTCAAACTGAGGTATTTTGGCTAAGCATTCATGAAGAAATGGTCAAAAAGGCTAATAAGAAATCCCAAAAGTACTAACATCATTGCTATGACCTAGTAATATACTCATTGGTTGATGATTGCTTCATGCTTTGTACTTAGTTTACTAGCTATCAATGTTTGAAGAAACTAGTGTTTTGTTATGAGCTACTTGACTCTTCTTTTTTATTTTTTCTTTTTTTTTTCTTTTTTTTGAGTCATTTCTTTGCTTTACTTTGGACTACTTTGGTCACTTGGCTTTCTTGAATTTTCTCCTACTTTTTTGGAAGAAAAACCTTATTTGGGTTTTGATGCCAATGTCAATATTTTGTTATTATGTTGAATGAAGCATTAAGAGATTCAATGAATTAATTAAGAAAGTATGTAAAGTATATAATAAAACCAAGATACAATAATTTCACACATAGATCTTCATTGTAAACAAGATGTTAAAGGATAAAAATGGTGCATGGTTGTAGCTTAGAAAGGGTAGTGAGAAGGATAGATGGGAAAAAACTACTAGCATGGTCAATCAAGCTAACAAAATCACATGTGTTGGGATTACGTGGTAACTTATTGTTATGATGAGTCACACCTCTGCAATGACTCTCAGTTCACACTACAAATAAAACTTAGATAGTACAAAAACAAATAAAAAAACATGAGATAACACAAGATGACATGAGATTACCAAGAAGATATTGGCTATCATGGAATATAGCTAGAAGAGCTTGCGAAGAATATATTTTCTTTTTAGAGAGTTCCAACATTTGTAGTGTTTTTGACATCAAGGAGAAAAGGTGTTACATGCTTGCTTATCACAAGTCATGAGGTTCATTCATGTCATGTATCTATTTAAATATGCAAATAGAAGAAAGAAAAAACTAAGAGAAATAGGTTAACATTAGATATAATATGGTGCAAGATAGAAATGATTGATCAAGTTAGTCAACTCATTCCCATTGATATCTACTATCTTGAAGGCTTCATTTCCATAGGCTTTGGTCACTAGGAAGAATTCTTCCTAGTTAGGAAAAAAAACATTTTGTAGGTTCACAAATAGATTTTAGGACTAGGTATCCTTCTTTAACTTTTTATCAATTTGGGTCATGATGGTACTACCAGCTTTGCTTTTCTTGGTACCACTCAATGTTGGCTAGTGTCTATATTTGTTGCTCTTCCATCAAATCCAAATCAAAGAATGTAGTTCCTTATTCTGCTCATTATTAATGTAATTAGACAATGCTATCCTTAAGTATGAAACCTATCATTCAAGAGGGAAAACAAATTTAGATTTGTAAAGACTATATGGGGTAACACCAGTTGTAGTATATAATGTTATCCTATAGGTTTATAATGCATACAACAACTATTCATGCCACTTGCATTTATTGTTGTTTAGCATTTTCTTAAGGAGATTGATAATAACTTTGTTGATAGATTTGGCATATCCATTGGCTTATGAATAATACATTGTAGAGAAAGAATTCTTAATGTGTAATTATTTATAGAAGGCTTTTGTTTCACTACTGCTAAACTATGATCTATTATCAATGACAATAGCTATAGGTAGGCTTAAATATGATACTATATTGTCTAAGATGAATAGACATACTTGTTGTGAAGTTATTTTTGGTAGAGGAATTACTTCTACCAAATATGTGAAATATTCAATTGTAGTAATGATGAAAATATGTCCTATAGAAGACTTAGATGTTATAGATCAAATAATGTTGATTTCCCATCATTAAAATAACTATGTAATTTGAGTGGTGTGTAGCTTTATTGGTGGCATGTGTATAAGGTTACTGTACTGTTGGCAAGTTTTTCCCTTTTGTATGTAATTATCTTTCATATAAGGCTAGTAGTAACCTAAGCTTCTAATCATAGTAGCCATGACTCTAGGTTCTATATGTCCTCCACATATGCCATCATATACCTATTGTAAAAGTTTATGGGCTTCTAGTTTGCTTAAGCACACTAATAACACGTCACCATGAGATTTTTGACATAAGGTATTATTAGTGTTAGCACATTTGGCCATTCCATGGAACAGTAAGACTCCTGATTTGAAAATTAAAACTCATGGGTTCGATTTTGGTAAGCCTCTTGCTTCATTTTCAATAAATTACAAAAGTCAAGTCATGCTTCTAACCTTATGTATTCAAAGGTTGTTGGCATATCAAAGTTCAATTGCTCGGTTGTTAAGACTTTGTGGTGTGGTTCTAAATCAAAGTTTGAATGAGATGATAGGATTGTTATTGGGTGTAATTTTGGGGCAAAAACTGGCTTTTGAATATTCCAGATATTAGCAAAAATCCGTTGCCGGTGCTCAAATGGATTTTAGTGAAAGCGTTGGAATACCATTCCGGAAAATATTTCAAAAATACAAATATTTTAGTCCTACGCCTTTTTGCAGGCTCGTGGTTTTGGCACAGCTGTTGAGAATGGTTACGATGGTGTAATCGTTGGGGTTCATCTGCGCTTGCTGCATCCAGGGAAAAATGCCAAAACCCTCACTCACGCAGTTGTTGGCAACACAAGAAGAACCCAGAAAACTTGGATTGGAAGCTTGAAACCCTTGCTGATGGGCACCTGCAGTGAAGATCATCTTGCTGCCGCCGCCGTCACTGCAACTGCCACGAGCGCCAGAACTGGAGTCGATCTGGCCTTTGCTGAGGGTTTGCGCACCTTCCCGTGCACCATCTCGAGCGCTGGCCATCGTGCAACAAGCACCAGCAAAAGCGCCTATGCGGGAGGTAGAAATTGTAGGCGAGGGCTCCGATGATAGCAATGGCACCAACACAACACGCAGTCGTGGCGGTCAGGACAAGGAAGACAGCAGCGAAACAGAAAACAATTTTTGGACAAAACGCGATTTACAGAGCGGTTGAAGTTCATATGATAATTGAGGATTGTGAAGAGCGAATGTTAGAAGATTCTATTCAAGAATTTATTTCCACCGTGAAGAGAATAGTGCCTAGTTCCCCTCCAAAGACGAAAGATAAAAATGCTATTGACAAAGTGTAGAGAAGATGAAGATGGAATCGGCCGCCCTGATATAACTTCGGTTGTATACGCATACATATATCAAATCCATGGTTACTATCTCTATCACTACAAGGAAAATAAAATATTTTTATGATTTAAAAAGGAAAGGACAATTATGGGATATTTGTGTAACATTCTATAAAAGGAGACATTTGGCTATTATCCCTTTTATTCCTATGGAAGTTGTAACTTCCTATGATAGTTACAACTATAATATTTATAATTAAGTTTAATTTGGATTATCATGAAGACACGTGTCAGATGCAGCATTTTTATCTCTTTTGT
>MNCI01013089.1:221107-251032 GCA_015680685.1 Gnetum montanum
ACTCACATTAACTACTGAGTTTATTTGGAGGTATCTAGGCCTTGGTGTTGCCAGAGACCAGCAGGCACCTAAATCTTGTTCGAGGACACTCGTTGGTGGTCGCGTCCCAAACGGTCACCAACAATTAGCTATAATGACATATTATTTGATCATTTACAAATGATATCATTTTGAGAATCATTGAGGTTTTATGGAGGTTCACCATGCACTAGATAGAATTTGATATCATTGTACTATTCAAGTTGAGACATGTCACCTATGGTTGCCATGGAAGTGCTTTCAGTGTGTTGCATAATCGATTAGGCATAATTTTCAATCATGAAAGGTAATTTTCTAAACACTTTAGGTTTCATGCTTAACTATAGCATAGCAATGACATTTATAAGTGTGTTTTATGCTATAGAAACATGTTGAGTTTGTTGCGTAATCAGTTAAAGCATAATTTGCTATTATGGAAGGTAATTCGCTAAATAAATTAGGTGTCACACTTAATGGTAGCGTAGCAATGACAATAATAAGTGTTTTTTATGTTCTAGAAACATGTTGAATGACAATATTTATAAATTTTTGGACAAGTGTTCTAGTTAAGTTACAATAAGGTAGCAAGTGTTTGGCCTTATAAGTGTAGATGTTGATAACCTAGTTAACTACTAGTTGAAAGTCACCTTTCATAATTAATCATGTATATCCTTAGTTATAACCTATCATCAATCTCCTAAATAGCCCTTCGTATTCCACCATGTTGTTGATGCATGAGAACTTAAAATAATAGATGAAAGATTAAATTTCACTAGAGGGGAATATGATGATGATAGTGGCATTGGTCCCATGCATAGTTGAAGCTTCATTAAAATGAAAAATGGCCTCATAATCTTGGACATGTTGTTAATAGCATTGACATATTCATCTAGGAACTTAGGATCTATGGTTCCATTGTCTTCAATAGTATAAGGAGTTAGTTATGTGGCTATGGCTTGGGCTTTCATTGTAGTTTGTAACACATAATGTAGGTCAAATTCAACTAGTATGGTTTTTCAATGAGCTATTCAACTGCTCTTATAAATTTTGGATGTAATGACCCTTAATACATTGTCTTTGCATATGATGTTGACTTATGTTATAAAGAGGTCATTCCTCCATTTTTTCAAAGAATATAGTAAGGATAAGTAATGTTTTTCAACATTAGTATATCTAGTCTCATAGGCTATTAATGCATGGCTTAGGAAGTCTATTGGCATCTCTACTTCATCATATTATTTTTAACAAAGCAAGAAAAAAATGGAGGTGTATAATATTGTAAGATATACAAAAAATGATTTATCGTTTTGAGGTGGGTATAGGGTTAGTAATTGAGCTTACTCTTGTTTAATGTTATCAAAGGCTACTTAGCACTTACCTATCCATTTAAGGTATACTTCTTTCTTGAGTAAATGTTGCATGGACTGTAACATATTCATAAGTCTTAAGATAAACCTACAAATGAATTATAATATACCTTGTAAGCCATGTAGTTTGTTAAGGTTACTAGGTGGTGACAGGTTAATTATGGCTTTAACATTATCTTAGTTGACATGTATCCCTACTTTTGATTCAATGAAGCCAAGAATTTTTCTATTTTTGATACCAAAGACATATTTCTTAGGATTTAATCAAATTTCATATTTTAGACAATTTTGGAGGACTAAGTTCAAGACTTATACATGGTTCATGGCTACTTTTGACTTTACTGTGATATCACCAACATAGTCATTGAGCAACCCTAGCTTGTAATCACTAAAAATATTGTTCATAGCCCTTTGGTATGTTGCACTTACATTTTTTAAGGAAAAAAGGCATCATGGTATGGTAAAAGGTTTCCCGAGGGGTCATGAAAGTCATGTATAGTTGATGTTCTAGGTTAAGCCTAACTTGGTTGTATCTCAAAAATCCATTCATAAAGGATAGCAAGGAATGACTAGTAGTTGTATCAATAAGTTGATCAATACTAGGTAAGCAAAACTCATATTTAATGGTTGCTTTATTAAAGCCATGGAAATCAACACATATTCGAATGCTTCCATTCTTTTTCGGGGACTACCACAATGTTGGACACCCGACGTATGTAATTGACGGTCCTAATGAAACTTGCTTAGTAAAGCCTTTTATTTTTATCATGAATGGCTAAGGCAAAATCAAGTCTAATCTTGCAAACCTTTTACATGATAGGATTTATGCTAGCATCTAATATAATATTGTGTTGAACAAGACATGGATGTCTAGACATGTCTTCATAGGACCATGCAAAGGATTTGATGTTAACTTGTAATGCTTTGGTAATATCTTGGAAAAGCTAAGGTATAAGAGAGGAACCAAGTTTCAAGGTCTTCCCTTATTGTTATGAGTTGTAACGGGGAATTCTACTAGAAGATCTTTGATAATATCATCAACTCCTAGATCTAAATTTTTGACAACATAGTCAAGGCATTCTAAGGTTTTCTCAATTGAGGCTATGTATTCTAGGAGGTAAGCATTCTTGATCAATTGATTAGGTCATATTACCAAATGGTCTAGTTAAGCTTAGGGTTAATTTAAGTTATTTCTACATCTCCATTGTTCAATCCTACATATCAATGAAAACACATCAAATGGCATCTATATCATGCACTAGATATAAAGAAATAAATTAATCAAAATAATCATAGATTAAATTGTGTTCTGTTCCTACATAAAATTAGCATAAAAGGCAACATGTTGTTTTAAGTTATAGGGACTATGCTATGAGGACTAGTAATAATATATTTTTTGGCTAAGAAACATATTTATTTTATTAGCAGTATACTATATATATTTCTATTTTGTCAGGTTAGTGTTTTTGAAAGAGTGACAACGTATTTCTAGTTTTGGTAGTGATTTTCCATGCTTGATAGTGTATTTGTACTTTTACGCTAGATTTTACATGAGTTTAGCCTATTTCCTTAGAAAACATTTTTTATCAATAGCATAGGCCCACAAGTAGTGTATTTTCTTTTATGTAGCACGTTTCTAGATTTATGGTTGAATTTACATAGGGTAGCCTATTTTCCCCTCATAGTGTTTTCTCCATGCACAATGTTTTCTAGGTTTCATAGCATTTTTTGTGGTGAGAGCAATCCAGATGGAAGAGACGTAGTGTTTTGAGCATGTAGGAGAGAAAAGGTAGCATATTTCATTTTAATGTGTGGGGACAAAGAAATCTAGCTTATTTTTTCAACCCTTGGCTAGCGTAGGGGAAAAGGTAGGTGACCTTTTCTGTTTTACACAAGCACAACATAAAGGCTAGCATTTTTTTTATGGCTTGTTTTCACATAGTGAATTTTTAGGATTAATTTGCACAAGAATTTACATCAGGAAACATAAATTCCTAACATATTTTTTCAACCTTATATTTAAATAATTTTTTCCTACTATTGTCACAATTGTTTACCTTCTCTTTGTTAATGTTTACAAGGTATCACTATAAGCAAGAAGCAAGGGTAAGTAGAGATAAGGATTGATGATGATGGCTAGGAAGAATGGTGCTACAAGAAAGCACATAATAATGGAAGAGGTGGACCAGATTTCCAAATCCTTCTATAGGAGAATAATCTACAACTATAGTTCTTAGGTACTACATTCTACCTAGTGTTTTGCCTCATTTTGGCTAGTGTAGGCTCTAACATTTTTCCTATTTTTCTTGGCCTAAAGACTAGTGTTTTTAATTTTTTTGGCTAGAATGGACTAGCCTTAAAGATTTCTTGGGCTAGGGAGGAATAATGTTTTAAATTTTTTGACTTAGGACAAGCTAGCATTTTGGTTTTCTTGGTCTCCAAGACCAGCATTCCATTTATTTTTTAGCCTTGGAGACCAACATTCTTAGCTTCCCTAGGCTAGAAAAGGTAGCATGTTGTAGTTTTTCCAGCCATAAGGGCTAACATATTTAATTTTCTATGGATTGGAAGGCTAGTATATTTCATTTTCCCTACCTTAGAAAAGAAAATTTTTGATTTTTTGCATCTAGGGATAGGCAGCATTTTTGATTTTTTCCTTAAAGGCTAGAATTTTTCAGTTTCTGGTTTGGGAAGAGTCTACATTTGTCATTTTCTCAACTTAGAAGACCAATGTTTTTAGTTTTCCTACTTGGGAAGACTAGCACATGTTCATTTTCTTGGCATAGTAAAGTCTACATTTTCAATTTCTCAGCTCTATAAGTTAGTGTTTACAGTTTTTTGGCTCAAGAAGCTAGTGTATTTTGGTTTTTTTCAACTTGTCAAATGAATGTATTTAGCTTCTTGGCCTAGTAAAAGGTAGCATGTTGTAATTTTCTTAGCACTGAGGACCAATGTATTTAATTTTCTATGGCTTGGAAGGCTAGTGTATTTTTTTCCTATTTAAGAAACTAGTGTTATTGTTTTTTGACCTAGGGATATCATTGTTTTTATGGTTTTAGCCTCAAATGGACACTATTTTTTTCAATGATTTTAGCTTTTTGGCCTTGGGAAAAGACTGGTGTATTTATTTCCTAGCCTAGAAGACCAGCACAATGTTGCTTTCTAGCTTGGGAAACCAACATTTTTTTGTTTCTAACCTGAGAAAGACCCAATGTTTTCTACTTTGCTACCTTGAATGCCCAGTGTTTTTGTTATTTTTGGGCCTGAAAGGACCAGTGTATTTGATTTTTAGAGTTGGAAAGAACCCAACATTTTTCACTTCTGGCTTGGAAGGAAAATGCATCCTATTTCCTTGGCCACTATGAGCCCCAACATCCTAGATTTGATAGCATTGTTTAGCTTAGTTTTGGTGTTAGAGGTTCAAAAGGTTTCTTTCCTAGCAACTATTTGATAAAATACATGAGTTCACTTGTTGTTTTTCTTATGATATGTTTGTTTTCTTATGTCAACACATGAGTTTAAAATATCATGTAATTTTAAGTTATGTTCTTAATTTGAGTCCTTTGTTCTTATCCTATATTTTTCTAGTGTTTTTTTTGGTGTTTTGTTATTTATTTTTGTTATGGTTTTCATGTCCTAATGTTTCATCAGTTTGCTTACAAGCCTATGCTTAAGTGGATCCTTGTTGTCATGGAGATGGTGGGTGTCCTATGTTACATGGGAATCGCCTTCCCAAATAGTCCTATGCTTGACATGATGCTACACAAGAGGGACCATGTATGATTTAGACCTAGGACCAAGGAGTTTCTACTGTATCTATTGTAGAATTTCAGTGTGATGTTGTGGTTGCACTTGGCTACAGATGTCTTTGATGTAATTATAGAGATAATATTTGTGGGATCCTCAAATTACATCCTAGAATATATTTGAGATGATTCTAAAGATCACATGGTGTTAGAGCATCTTGAAACTACATACTCGGTAGGGATTCACCAATTATCTTGTATTTGGGAACAACTAGCATGCTTTTAGTTTAATGCTAATAACACCTTGTTGTTGGATCATAGACCAGTAACCTTTCTTCAAAATCCTCCAAGAAATGTCTTCATGATTGAAGGATAATTTTATACATAGGTTAACATATTTCTTGCATGATTTTATGATAATCTATTTGACTAATTTTGTATTCAAAGGGAAGGTTTGGTTGCATAAGTTTAGACCTTGCTTCTAACTCATACTACATTGGAGGAATTTACTCAAGGTGATAACATTAGAGTACAGGTACTTGACCAGCTTGGTGTGGAGGCAACAAGGTATAAGATGCACTATTCACAAGTGCATCAAAGATGTATAGTTGGTAAGTGCATCCACAAGTTTTAGGATCTTCTCAACTATCACATGAGGGTTCTTATTCAACAAAGAGTTCCAGTGTCATAGGATAAGTTAAGTAAGTTCATATCATTTATATTTATTTTTTTCATGCATTTGTGGTTTTATGTGTATGGTTTTCTTTATTTTTATTTATGTGTTATTTTGACAATGTTTGGTGGCTTCATAGGCTAACTAATCTTTTTTCATAGAAATTTTTTGAAGAAGTCTATCATCATCATAGTCAATTCTAGATGAACTGAAGAGAAGATACTTATCAAATGGGATGAGGTGGACAAGGCCTAACATTTATTACCTAATTAATCATCAGTAAAAATTTAAAAGAGGATATTAGACAAATGCCTATTTGACTTGTTTATGCTTCGTAGTCTTATTGCTTTTCCAATAGAGATGTTGAACTTAATTAACTCTTTCAATGAAGATGCCAAAGAAGTTTTCACACATGTCCATAGTTTGATGGTGGTCCTAAATATTGATGAGGACCTATTTCATAACTTGTTCAATATTTCTAAGAAAGGGGCAAAGATGATAGAGAAGGATGGAAAATATTCTAGTCATAGGGGAATCTTGGAGGCTTGGAAGAATGCTTCTTCTAGTATGATCTTGTTCCTAGAGAAGTGCAAAATTGAGAATGTGAATAAGTTGTATCCTCTTTTCCAATTGAGGGTATTTCCTATGTTATTATCCCAAAAGAAGATCATGGGGCTATAGCAAGCTTGGATAATGCAATAGGTAATCATGAATAAAGTTAAGATTGACTATACTATAATTTTTGTTCTAAGGCTCCAAATTGAAATTTAGAAGCTTTGCAAGAAAATTACCTATGTGTATGATGTGCATTTTACATTTTTCATGGTGTAGTTAAGAAGCTTTGCAAAGTTTCTAGTTATAAAGTTTAATGGTAAGTAAATGGAACATGATTTATTCTAGCTTTCCCAGCCTTGGGTAAAACATTTTGCTAATTCTATTCATACCTAAGGACCACTTGTGAAGGACATTAGTGAGTGTCTGTCTGTAACCACCAAGAATGTCAGTGGTCATTGTGGATATTTCTTAAATAGCATAGAGGTCAATACAATGGTGACTAAAGGTCATGCAAAAAGGGCCACATGGTTACATGCAAAGGTTGAAGAAGTTACTAGCAAAAGGATCAAACATCCTAGAATTAAAGAGGAACATCCACCTTGGAGTAAGAGCCTAGGAAAAAGTTAGCCATCAAAGTCAAAAGGGAAAAAACATGCTTGGAGGTACACATGCCTTTATTATCTTTTTTATTTCTACTTATTTATATTTCAATCATTCTTGAGATGTATAGTTTATCAATATTCCTAAATTTTACATAAACAGCCAAAAGGAAGCAGCAGCCAAGGCTACGAAAGAGGCTAAATAGTGACATAAGGAGGAGGATGAGATGTTAAACAAGGAATTAAATGATGCACTAGCTTCCATCTTCATATATGATCTTCCTCTAGGTAATGACCCTCTCATGGACATTCCTCATGATTTTCTTAATGAGTTTCATAGTCTATATTCATGATAATGGTTGAGAGTTTTACATATGTATCTATTTTTTAGATTATTTTTTATATATAGTATTTTTTTCTACTTAGTTTTTGACTAACAAGGCTACAATGATTGGGAACCAACATTCCTTTCACTTTTTATGCAACTACTCTTCAAACTAAGCCTTGGGTGCAAATGCCCAATAAGGTAAAGTCCATGAAGGAAGTGATGAGTGATATGATTAATAGGGTTTAATAGATAGAGCTAAAGACTAGTGAGAGATATTCTAACTTGACTATTATTTTAATTTGGTTCTTTTATGGTTTATGGCTTTTGTGTCATCTATACATATTTTTTTCATCTATCTTGATGTGTATGACTATCTCCAAAATTCAATGGGACCTCACAAAGTATTATAAGTTTCATGAGATGTCTATTTTACCTCCTGATCATGAGATTGTGCCTAGGTAATTGTATGAGGGAGTTGTGAGATGTGTCACATCATGAATGGAATCCTTATTTGAGGAAAACCTATCTAATGAGGTCTTGTGAAAACATCTTGTAATTGTAAAGGATCAAGTCTAAAAGCTTTTTGATGAGAACCAAAGCCACAAAGATCACAAGAAGTTTATAAAGGCTTGCATGGCTAATAGGGACTCTTTGAGGACCAAGGAAATAAAATGAACAAAGTATTGGTTGGTTGTGCAAGGTAGGATCACCACAACTAGGAGCAATTTAAAAAAGGATTTGAAAATGGAGGCCATGATACATAAGAGATAGGAGAGAAAGGATTATTGTGCTTATGTATGGCAATGAGGTAAAAACTAGAAGGCATACAAAAGGATGTACAAGAAAAAGAGAGATAGTTATAAGAAGTCATGGAGAACTATGTTCATTTAGAATCATGTGTATGAAATGTTCATGTAATGCATGAAGGCTAATAATGCCTTCATGCTATGTAAAAAGTCATTGGATGAGGTTGACTCCCCAACTCCTTAGATTACGACTACATCTAGAGAGACTTCTACAACCACTTTTAGTAGGGATGTTCTAGAGTGGATAGAGGTTTAATAGGAAAACCTTCTTTTTTTTTTTGAAGAAGTGGACTTAGGTGGTATCGATTGGACTAACATGGATGAGGATAAGATACTACGTAGGCTTGAGGTAGGCCTCCCATAGTTTTCCTTGGAGGATATTGCTTAAGACTCTTCTCCTAAGCTTCCTAAGTTTTATTTTTTTATTTTTTTTAGGCTACATGTATGGCTAATAGTATTATTGATGGATATATGTTTACTATTTTTTCACAGGTTCCTAATAATGATGGTCATGATGATGATTCTATCAATGTCCCTTCTCGTCCCATAGCTTGATTATGTTATTTTTGCACATGATATGTGTCATTTTTATGTGTACTAACTACTAGATTATGTTGTTTTTATTTGGTTTATGAGCCTTGACGGTTTTAAAGATGATGTATTATTTTAAATAGTTTGATCTTGACTACTATTTTAGATTCCTTTGCTCAGATTTTATCTCACTACATTTTATCTATGTTTCAATTCATGCCAAACTATGCTATGATTTTTGTTTCATTTTTGTTTTTTTGTATGTGTAGGTTTTTATGTTTTATGCATAATATATTCAATAAAAATTGTAAACTAAAAAGAAAAGTAAAAGTATGATAAATAATGAAATGATGTAAAAACCTAGAAAGAAATATGAAAATAAAAGTAAAACTAAAAAATAATGTAGTAAAGTAAACAAATAGACATTAGTATACGAAGGGGAAGAAATATTAATTACATAATTTTTTCTTGATCTTTGATAGACTACAAGCTTCATGAAACTTCTCTTACACACATCTATATTCTTTGTCCCCTTCACTTACAATGCTAAATGGGAGCTATTCCCAAGTTTCATCTAGTGTTTCAATGTTAATGATTTTAGTATTACTAGAACTACCTTTTGGTAGTGGAAATTTCATCTAGAAATTCTACTTCAAATATGTGTTTGATATCAACATTATTAATAGATAAAGGAAGCATGTTGTCCACATGGATTATGATTTCATCTCCTTTGTAGGGTAAGTGTATTTCCTAGCGAATAGGTGAAGAAACTACTTGTACTTTTGCCAACCATGAACATTCTAGAATTAAATTAAATTTGAGGATTTATTCCCCTATCAAGAAATCAACAAATGTAGGGAATTTCTCTCCATCCATAAAGTTTAATGAAATCAAACCCCTTACTACTACCTATGATCCATTGAAATATTTAAAAGTAGCAGTAGTGATTTCTTGAACATTTTTTACTAGGCCTAAGCATTTGATGATGGGTAAAGGAATTACATTCATTGCTACTCCATCATCATCATGAACACAGTAAACTTTGTATAGGTCAATATGTATGGTAATAAAGAGGAGGGCATGTAATACTTCACCATTTTAAGAATTAGTCTTGACTTAACTATTACAAAATATTAGCATGGTATTTTTTTATTCTTCTTTTAGTAGAGATGGCATAATAATGAACTGAATGAACTTCTCCCTAGTAGAAGTGTTTTCGATCATAGTAATAGAAGTCAACATTTTGACTAACACTTCTCAGTGAGTAGAAGAATTCATGACCAAATAATAAAGGCTCAATGATGTATTATTTTATTTTAAGAATATTTTTTCTTGTTACATGGTCATGAGGAATTTTTTTTATTTTCATGTGATTTTTTAGTTTTAGTTGTCTAGAATTCTCACCTCATGTGTTAATATGTGCTTGTGTGTTTTTCCTATGTCTAGTTTACTATTCTCTTTTGGTTGGTTAGTTGCTGCAATTTAAGTAGTGGAATTCATGGGTGTGGCCAATATGGATGTAGGATTTGGTGGATCAACTTCTTTCCAAACCTTTTGTTGATTATTTTTGTGGTCTTAGGTTTATAAATAGGTATTATTTTGGTATTTTTATGGTTATTTTTTGTTAGTTGACAAGTATGATATCAAGGTATTTACTATAGCTAGTAAACATTAATCATTATTTATTGGGGACTTACGAGTAGAGGATGGAAAAATCCTAATAACAAATGATTCCTTAGGAGCTATTTGTGGTGGTACTCTTATAACAAAAGGTAGTTTTGCATCTAATGAAGTTGAATTTTGATTATCATGAGGAGGCACTTTAACCATAAAGAACGCCTAGTAGGTTTGCATTTATTAGGGATGTTAAAGGTTGCAATTGTATAAAGGTTGATGAGTGGCGAGGTACCCCTACACTCAACCATACGAATACGAGCTTTACATGCACAATTCGGTCGAACTCCAAGGACTAAGTGCTTACGTGCCTTATGGAACACTTAAGGTTAATCAATTGTTGTCTTCCTAGACTTACTTGTATTGTCACGGTTGTATGGTTAAGTAAGTTTGAGGTATATGATTTGTATGTCTTTTATCTTTTATCGCCTATGCTAAGAGAGGAAAGGGTGAAGAGACTAAGTAACTAACTTTCACTAATTAAGCTTTAACTGTCCTAGCATCAGTATCCATTCCCACTTTTTGTACACACCCTGAACCAGTGCAATGCTACTGGGATTACCAAACGCTATTCGTTACTGGGTTACCAAGTGTAGCACATGTGCTCAAAGCAGTCATACTGAATGCACTTAACTAGGAGTTGAGGTTTGAGAGAGATTAATTATCTAAGAAAGAATTTAAGAATTTAACATTAATTAAATCCTAATTAGCTTAGTCCATGCACTGCAAGGTTTATTAGAAAGTTCATCTTTATTTCCCTACACAAATGTGTGCTCAAGTACAATTTGCTCGAATAAAGATCCATTCACTTTGAGACTCCTACTGTGGGCACATGGAAATTATTCTATCTCTAGAATGGTAAAACTACCAAAGTTTTGCTAGATTAGGAAGTAAGGGAAAGCTGCCTCTTATTTATAGAACTGGCAATGGGCTGCGATATCACATACACGATTTCGCGGCCCATGCGATATTGTGTCCCATCATACCCGCATGACTGAATGAAAACTCGTCCTTGAGTTCCTTACACAATATTGGGAAGGTATGGGAGTATTGACTTGAAGGACACTAGTGGTAGATGGGATGATATGTGAATGGATCATCATTACAATACATGGCAAAATTTAGTGTTCATGACAACAAGAGTGAACACTATACATAATTGACATCCAGCCTTATTTGGCTGCTGAGAGAGAAGAGAGAAGAGAGAGAGAAAAGAAGAAGTCTGTTGCTACCAACGCCATGATTACGCCTTTCGTTGTCCATACATAAGAGTGCCATCAATCTTGTCCCTTGCATAACTACTTCAATGCCAGTCCATTCCTAGTGTTTCCTCTAGATCCAATCTGTTGTTGTATGATTTCCATCTACACATACAACACAGTTTGATATTAGCAAGGATAAATGAATCATAATGCAATTTATACCCTGCTTCGGTGTAAGGTCCATTGGCTGAGTTGTGATATGGCTGATACAGATCTAGAGATATAATACTGGTGACTACTCGAGGTGTAGGGGTTAAGAGAAAAATCAAAAACATTGGACCAGGACCCCCATGACTGAGAGCGAACCTCTGGTAGTGATAGAATGGAAAAAGATAAGGAATAAGAAATATGAAGAAAAAGAAACAATGGCCATGCCAATAAAATGGATGTCAAAGATGGAGATGAACAAAATAGATGGTGATTGCAAAAATGTTTAAAGGAAAGAAATTAACAGATGTACCAAATAGGAATGCTAGTGGGTCCTCTCGAAAGCAGGCTCATGTCCTTAATGCCCTGAAAATCCCACATTCAAAGAGTCCTTAGGCTCTAGAAATGTCATTTGGAAGCAAGAGTTAAAGTCTTAACCACAAGAGTTTACTGAAAAGAAAATAATGCATCAACAAAAATATAGACTATTGATACAACCGGCAATGAGGTGATGAATGGGGAAAGAAGGATGGAAAAAAGAGAATGGAATAGAATCTCAAGAACAAGGTGGTACAACCCCTTATGTGTTAATGGTTAATAAGACTTAGTAGATCTCATTCCAAATCTGGCCTCAAACAAATCAGATTTAGTGACTTCGCATTAATACATTCAGCCTATCCATCCACTTGAAGTAATAAGAATGCCTTCACCAAAGAGCCGCCACCATTCCAATGAAATGAAGGAGGAGAAAGTAGGAAGCGAGAAGGGCCTTAGTTAGAGGGAACATGTTTATTTTAGTTCCATAACTAGTGCTTGTAGCCCAAATGATTATTTCATCTAAGAGGTGTGCTTTGAATTCTCACTATTTTTTTTTTTTTTTGCGTGAGAACCATACCATGCAAAGACTTATTATTTTTATTTGCTCAAATTCTCAATAATGTGGCAACGTTGGAATGGTAAGAAAACTCAAGAAAAAAACATCCAAGCACCCAAGAGAATGGCCAGCACAAGTGCATCAAATCCCCTTGAAGTCACACCCTTTTCAATCCTTGAGTTATTCCTTAGTTTGAGAAACACCCAGTCACCGATTCGTTGATAGTTCTTATTATTGGGAAAGGGATTGTATAGTTTCAAGCTAAGAGAGACCATAGAAATTTATGGATGCGTGGGTGATGTGGACTCATTGCCTATTATATCAAAGAAACAATACCTTAGTATCAACATCATAACTTAAAGGTAAAAACCAAACATTAGCAATCAATGGAATACAGTTCATACCATCTTTGGAGCACTTATTACATGACTAATCAAACAAAGTAATCAAACAAACAAAGAAATGAAAAAGTATAAATGATGTTTTAAAAAAAAAACAAGAAAAGTTAAAGAAATTTGTAAAAAAAATGTGTAAAATAAAAATATGTAAAACAAAAATTTAAAAAGAACTAAGGGCCTCAAATGGTTAGCATAGGTGGCCATCTCCCCCATGACTGAGTTGGAAGGGAGAGATCTAGAATAATGAGTGAGGTCATCCTCTTTCAAATGTGCTATGTGCATAGACTGTTCTAGGTTCATCATAAGGGTTGGTTGGTTGGTTGCACACAGACTAGTATTCTCCTATCGGAGTACTCATTTGGATTTTCTAAGAGTTTTTAACTTCCCTCGATTGGTGGTTTTAGATTAAGGGTTGGAAGTTGGCGACACTCTTGCTCCAGTGCATCTATGCTTTCTTCATGGGTGCAAGTTGGTCCCCCAATTATTTTCATGCATATTGGTGGGTTGCTCTCTTGATTAGCTATCAACCACTGGGTGTTCTCTTGTTGTGTGGTTACTACATACAGGCACTTTTGTATGTTAACTTCTTGGGCACATCGGTTGCATGCAGGAGATGTTGAACGCTCTTGTAAGCTAGCATCCTTTGTATCACTGTATGTGATGCATGGAACCTTCTTCTTCTTAATCTTTCCATAAGTATTTTCCTTAGATATTTCCAAGGAAAGATCATGGATTCCTAAGCATGCATTCACGGTACTCAGCCATGCCCTTCCCATTATTATTGGGAAGTCCCCCTTGTCATTGTTGACTTGTATCACTAGGAAATTAGCTGGGTATGACCAACCACACACAGTGGTAACAATTTCCTCCACCAATCCCAAGGGGATAGTGATGGATTGGTCAGCCAAATCTAAGCGAATATTGCTTTTGTTTAGTGGAGGCAGGTTCCAAGCTTTATACCTTTCTTGCGATATCAAGTTGACTCCAGAACTTGAGTCAAGAAGAGCTTTACGTGGTTCATTCCCGGTGACTTAGAGGTAGATTAAGGGACTTCTAGGATTAGAGAATATCCTAGGAAGGTGGCCCACCTTTATCTAGTCAGTGATGATATGTGTTAATATAACTATGTGCGTTGATCTCTGTTGTTGGTTTGAAGGGAGCTTCGAAGCCTTATTTGATGGAGGAACATTCGAGGGCTCAACCGCTTATGGTTGTGAGAGCTTGTTTGGACTGTTGGTTCTGAAGAAAGGTCTTCTCCTTGTACAATTGTTAGAACTAGTAGCAGGTTGAAGGTTTACTGCTCTCGTAGCATTGCGTCGTTGTAGTTGAGTGGGGAGTTGCCCTTGCATCACTGGAGCGGGTGGTAGTGGAGCTATCAGTGTAAGAGTGGAAGACGGATTCGGAGGATGGTATGCATGTGGTGTATCTCTCCCAGGAGAAGGAGTCTTATAGTACTCCCAAGTTTGGTAGTGATGTTGTGGGGTCACATGATTGACAAAGTCACTTGGAGAGATTGGCTACGGCACGTAATAGCCATATGGATTCGGTTGCTAGTAAGGGTATTGTTGCCTTGGCAGTGGCATCCCCCATGACTATGGGTATTGCCACTACTAGTGTTTCTCCATAGGTTGTGGCAGAGTTACACTTGGATAATATGTTAACGGTTGGTGGAACTGCCTTAGGTTACCTTGGGGATAAGGTAACCAATGGGGTGCTTGCTGTTTGTTAAGTCTTGGGTTGAGTGCATACAGCCCAGACTCTTGTAGATGTGAGATTATTGGGAAACATCCCTTAGGATGGTCATATTGGTAGATCTCACATCCACTGTCATTTTCTGTATCCAAATCCACAACCTCTTCAATGATAGCTATTTTACCCTTACCTTTGTTATGTGCATGGTCCAAATCCCTCTTCTTTTTCTTATCATGGTCACTACTTCGCTCTTTAGACTCCTCTACAATTTTTAAAATAGTTTCAAATATACTATCTAAGGAGTCCCACATTTGATCTACCTTAGCTGACACTTCTATTGTTAATTTCTGAAGCAACAAGGTTTTCCTATTCACCAACTCTTCAAGTGGTGACTCATCCTCCTCCTCACAGAATCTTACTCCCCTCTTTCGGAGGAAAGGATCACAGTTATACTCTTCTTCACTTTCTCTCTTATGTAGCTCTCTTTCTTCCTTAGCTACTTGCTCCAACAATCTATGAACCTCATAGGTCCTAAGTTCAGATAATCTCCCTTGGGCATACGTCCCAAGGGTTCTCCTGGTTTCATGTCTTAGCCCATCTACGAGATGGCGTAGTTGATCCCATTGTGCATAACCATGGCCTGGACAATGATGTAGCAATGCATAATATTGGCCCATGGCAACATCCAAAGGTTCATGATTACCCATCTTCCATCCGTGGATCTTCTTTTGCAAGTTGGACACTCAGGAGTACGTTTGATACTTATCGTTAAATAGTTCTAGCATCGTACTCCACCTTCTAATGGATTCCAGCTCTAAGGACTGGTACCAACTTCCTACTTCTTTTATGAGTATCCTTGGGAACAACTGTAATTTTTTCCACTCGTTTTCAATATTCTACAAGGCACAGGCATTGTGAAATGCCTGTAAGTGGTTCTTTAGATCAGCGTTGTATCCCCTCTCAAATCATGGGATATTATTCATGTCTACTCTCTTGATCCAACTATCTTTTTGGTGACTTGTAGGTATTATAACAGCCTCCATAATGTCTAACATGCTTTGGGTTACAAGTAGGGGTTAGTCATGGTCATTTCTCTCATGGTGTCTGTGATGCCTACATGGTTCCCTACTTTCCCTTCTTCCATGTCATGATTCCCTAGAATGCCCTTGTCCTCTCTCTCAACTTTCTCGTCGAGGTCTCTTGTTTTGCTTACCCTTGTCCTCACGGTTAGGTTCCTTATGACTACCTCCCAACATTGAAGGAGAGGGTGAATTTTGCAATGAAGGGGAAGAGGAAGGAGAACCATCGCCATGACGATGTTTCCTACCTTCCCTTCGGTGATCTCAACCTCGATCGTGATGACGATTAGAATGCTTGCCCTTATCTTGTGTTTGTGTTCCCTCATTGAACACTTGGTGTTCGTGGGAATCAAAACTAGGGTTGTGTATCATGAAGCGAAGGTTCTGATACACCACCTCCTCACTATTATTAGGAGGAGGAACATCATTTTGTGGAGAACCTATTGAGATAGGTTCACCACCTTTAATTTCTCTTATGACAGGCGAAGCATTATGGGGTCCTTTGCCCTTCAACAATGTGTGGTAACTCTCTTGTCGTGAGTCTTGTTGACATTGCACTTCTGTGGGATGGTAGTCCCTTACATTGTAATCGCATGCAATGTACTCAGTGTATAGTTGCAACATGCCAATTCATGCAAGAGCACGAAGGAGCATGTTGGGGGCGACTCTATCTAGAGGGAACACTATGTTACCCTCCAAGTCTCTCCAATGCAGTTGTTCGTCTTGATGGATGACAAAGGTAAAGTCAGGTATATAATCATCATGATGAGTATATACCACACTGAATTGTTGAGGAACTGATGGTTCTTGGTTATGTATGTCATGCCGCTGATTGTCTCTAGTGTTGGTTCTAGGCGGTGAAGTTCTTTTGTGTGGAGAAGAAGACATTTTAGTCTTGTTCGGTGTGTTGTTTGTCGTTATGTTATTTTTTTCTCTTGATTAACCCTAATGGTTCATTTTAGATCCCAATGATGTAAATGATTTCCTATGTTCTACGTAGCACACAAACAACTAAGTCCCCAGCAACGGCACCAATGATGAGTGGTGAGGTACCCCTACACTCAACCATACGAATACAAGTGTTACATGTGCGATCTGGTCGAACTCCAAGGACTAAGTGCTTATGCGCGTTATGGAACACTTAAGGTTAATCAATCATTGTCTTCCCAGACTTACTTGTATTGTCACAATTGTATGGTTAAGTAAGTTTGAGGTATATGATTTGTATGTCTTTTGACTTTTATCACCTATGTTAAGAGAGGAAAGGGTGAAGAGACTAAGTAACTAACTTTTACTAACTAAGCTTTAACCATCCTAGCATCAGTATATGTTCCCACTTGCCATACACACCCTGAACCAGTGCAATGCTACTGGGATTACCAAATGCTATTCATTACTAGGTTACCAAGCATAGCACACGTGCTCGAAGCGGTTGTACTAAATGCACTTAACTAGGAGTTGAGGGTTGAGAGAGATTAATTATCTAAGAAAGAATTTAAGCATTTAACATTAATTAAATCCTAATTAGCTTAGTCCATGCACTGCAAGGTTTATTGGAAACTTTGTCTTTATTTCTGTACACATATGTGTGCTCAGGTACAATTTTCTTGAATAAAGATCCGTTCACTTTGAGACTCCTATTGCGGGCACATAGAAATTATTCTATCTCTGGAATGGTAAAACTACTAGAGTTTCACTAAGGATCTAGATGTAGATTCAGAAACAAGGGAAAGCTGCCTCTTATTTATAGAATTGGCAATGGGCTGCAATATCACGTAAACGATATCGCAGGGGCCAACGCAATATTGCTGACACGATATCGCATATGCAATATCGCAACCAATGTGATATCATGTTCCATCAAAGGTCATTATTACTATTAAAGGGGTCTTTATACATATGCATTGATTAGTTGTGAGGCCTTACCAGGTTAGACGCATCCAAAACTAATTCTTCACTATCAAACATCTTTTGGAGGTAATATTTTAAGGCTAAGCAAAATTTGGTATCGTGATCGAGATGTTGGTGATAATAGTAAAACCAATCAAGACAGAAGTATTTTGGTAATTAAGGATTATCTTTAATTGCTACTATTTGCTCTTTAGTGATCTTACAAAGACAATCATCTCTTCTATGAGTGTTCTCTAATAGTTGTTTATGTTGAATGTGACTTTTTAAAAGTAACTTATCAAGAATCTTATAAGGATTCATGGGTAATTTAGTGTATTTAGATCTATTCTTACACTTGAAGTTCAATTTTGGTTAGTTGGATGCATTAGAGGTACTTAAAGTATATGGTTAGGATGAGACATAAGAACTATTAGGCTAGATATCTTTTGCTCCTCTATTGAATTTAGGTCTTTTACTATTGTGTCCATGTTTTTTTGTACTTGTTTATTTTTATTTCTATTCCTGTTCATGTGTTGGTTTCTATAGGCCACATAGGCTAGATTGTTTCTAGCTTTAGTAGCTTCCTCAATGTTCTTGATTTGAGAAAAGGCCTAACTAAGCAATCAAGGATCTAGGTAGTAGAATTTTGACTTAATAAAACCATTGATTTCCCCTTTGAATATGGCTAAAAGATGAATTTCAAAGATGGGTTCTAGAATATTGTTTAATGTTGCATTCCATCTTTGAATGAAATTTTGTATTGGTTAAAGTAGTCTCTGTCTCACTTTCATGATTTGATCTAATGTTATATCTAGCATCAAGTTGCACTAAAACCAATCAAAAAATTAGGTAATTAAATCACCATGCAAGAATATGTAATGTCTTGGCAAGGTTTGATACTAATCTAAGGGTTTTTCTAGCAACGACAAAGGGAATATCTACAACACCATATAAGGTCAATCTTGCAACAAGAGCCCCTCAAAATGGAAAGTGATAAGGAGTGCATTAGGATTTTCTTCACCATTGCATTTGGTGAAGTACAAGATAGGGATGCCTACTGGTAATGTTACTTGTGGCACACCATGGTTGATAGGATCATCTTGATAAAAATCCATTACTTTCATAATTTGTGTAGTGCTTTCTTTGAATTTATGTAACTAATCAATAAGATTTTAAACCATCTGAAAGGCTTGATCTAGGCTCTATGGTGCTATAGAGAACTACATGGCTAGTTAAACTATAAGTGGCTACCCAATGGGTAACAAAATCAATTGAAGGGATCATGTTGTTACTATTCCAAAAGGATTAAACATTGAAAGTGATGTCTGCATAGGGGCTTAAGGGATGTAGAGAATACTGGGAATGAAAAAGCAATAGGAGACGTGTGAAATCTAAGGTCTTGATGAGGAACCAATTGAGATTATGAAAGATTGTGGTAGAGGAAATATAATGGATTAGATTTCACTAAATGAGGCTAAGATGTTGCAGTCATTTGTTGGATGAAAGACATGGAGGTAAACATGGGAGAGAACTAGGAGGTAGGTTATGAGGATTGATTTGTAAAGGATGCCACAAAGATAGAATGCAATGGGTTTATCATAGATGAGTTGCAAATTAACTATTGTAGGAGATATCTTAGGTAAGTATCAATTTCATAATATCCTTCCAATTCATCCTAATCATCATGATCTTGTTCTAAACTTTCCTTTTCTCTACCTACAACTTCATTATTTGCATCAAATAGTTGGACTAGAATGTGTGTATACAACACTAAAAGTTCTATATGTTCATAAGTGAAAGGTATATACTCCTTTTTTTATATAAATGAGCTCATACTAGCACATGGATTCTAATGTCTTATGCAAGATATGCAGACCAACCTAAATCTTAGTACATATAAAATTATAATATTCCTTAGAAGTAAGTCTATGCAATAACCATAGACAATAACCATAGATGTCTCTAGTCTATACCTAAGGCTTGGGTAGGCCTTAGAAGTCTCCTTGAAATTACTATTAAAATATTTTGGATGTAGGTTGATAGGGTATGCTCTGCAACTGCCATAAAGGTGGCTAGCTTGCTAATTTTGTGCTGAAATTTGAGGCTATAGTAGGTTCCAAATACCCCTAGTAGTTAGAACTAAAAAAATGGCTACATGGTTTGAGATCTTTGAATGTCAAAAGATCCAAAAGTCCCTAAAGATTAAATTGTCTTTTTCTTTTATAAACTGTCACTTGCTACTTCACATTGACTTCTATTTTGGTAAGTTTCCCAACATCATGTACAACAGTTTTACAATTTATGCTGGCAAGTAAAGTGTAATGTATTCTATATGATTTACATTGGGAGCCTACAACATATTCATAAAATGAGTCCATTTTACACTTGCTAGCATAATTCATAGTGTATTTCATGTTTCATGCTACAAATTAGACTTTACATCATGAGAATGTTTTGGGTTTTCAATGAAATAGGATTAAAAGATGGATTTCTAATGAGAAACCAAGACATTTCTTTCACTCTTGAATCCAATTAGAATTACTTTAAAATTTACATAAAAATTTGCTCAATTTTTTCATCTTATTTTAACTTTATCATATGTGTTCCTATTTACAATTGAATTTTCTTTGAGATCTTTCATTCTTCAACATCAAATAATATTTCATTATCACAAATAGAACTTATCCTTATAATCTCCTTACAACTAGGAAGAATTAACAAAGAATTTAAATTACCAACCTTACTATCATCAATTTTGGACAGCAACCTAAACTTATGATTGTCTCACCTTGCAATTTAATTATTATTTTTACCATTAAAGATATTCTTGTTATCATACTTTCATGGTCTACCAAATATGAGATATGAACAATTAATAGGTAAAACATCATAAAGAATTTAATCATGAAAAATTCTAATAAAATAATCAATAAGTTATTATTCCTTAACTTTTTATAATGGTTCTTCATTAACCAATGCACTTTGTATGGATTGAGATGAGGAATTATAGCTAACCATACTGACTTTACTACCTTGGTAGAAATCACATTTTCTTGTGCTTTTCCATCAATGATCACACTCAAAGAATAATCCTTAACATCACAATGAGTTCTATATAAACTCTTCCTTATAACATCTTCATTGGTACTAACATGTCCAATAAAAGTACAACTATTTAATTCACCTTGTTCAACAATGTGTAAAGGCTCATGCTGACTTACATTCTATGAAGATTTAGGTTTATCCCCTTGCATAGTTTAAATTTTCTTACCCTTAAATGAATTCTTCCTTATCTTTGTACATTCCCATTGTTTATGACCTAATTCACCACAATTATAACATATATCTCTACCATGATCTTTACCTCTTGGAGACCATTTCTTTCTTCTTTTTCTCAGAGGAGAAGTAGACTCCCTTTCCTTCATCTTTGGCTCACATTCATCATCCTCCTTGGATGATTTCTTGACTTGTGAATCATGTCTTTCTCATTTCTTTTCTTATGATATTTATCCTTATTTAAGCCAAACCTTGTGATTTTCATTTTAGCCTTGAAAGTAATATCATAGACTTCATTAAGAGTATCAAGCTCATAGAATGCTAATTCTTGATAATATTACATCCTTAATCCACTAATGAAGTTAAATCTTATTCATACTCAATCCAATAAACATCAACTATTTCCAATGCTTTATAAATTTCAACATAAAAATCTTTTACCTCTTGATCTCCTTGTTTGAGAAATTTCAACTTCTTAATGGCCTCAAGATAGAAGGATGTCCTCTCAAATTTTTTCTTTAACATGAATTCCGTAAGTCTCCAACTCTCAATAGGTATTCCATGTTCTTCAAGGTATTTGAGACATTCATTGTCCCATCATTTAGCTTCCAATCCTTCAAGTTTGCTCTCAATAACATAAATCATTATCTCACTATAAATTTGCTCAACAATAAAATACTTATCCAAAACTCTAAGTCAAGAAAGAAAGAAATATATACCTTCAACACCATTAAATATGGAAATTTTTACATGAGGAACTCTTAAAGTACTTCTTAACAACTTTACAAAACTTTTATGAACATTTTCCTCATTATTATAAAAGGAAAACCTTAGCTCATACCTTTGAGTTCTAGTTCCTTCTTTCCTTTGAGTTCTTTGATCATTTCTTCCTCTTGATCCACGTAGGGTTACAAAAGGATTCTTGTCTTTAATATTATCTTCACTTCTTCTTGAAGTTTCTCCAAACTCTTAATGTTTGATGATCCTTACTTTGGAAAGAACTTCTTGCATTTTAGCCACAAAAACCTTAAAGGAGTCTTTGAGCTCTTGAATAACTTATCCAAGGTCTTGATTAGTCTTCTTCTCAAGATCCATACCAAAAAGAAATCTTGATCTAATATTAGTGTGAATCCCTTCAAATCAAATGTATATGTATGAATTCTTTCAAATATAAAGATCTAATACCAATTCAATGTAAGGATGATACCTCAATAGCTTTCAATAGAAGCCATTCCACAACTTTCAAGTATATCTAGCTTAGAAAAAAAGAATAATATAATAAAATTGAGAAAATATTTTTTATATTAAGAAAACTCTTAAAATATAGAGGAAAATACATCAAATATGATAAGCCAAACTCAACTCATAACAATCCCAAGGATCTTAAAGACCACACTTATCCCCTCTCAATCCTCAATTGCTCAACATGGAGCAAAATCTTAAGGCAAGACACTTATAAGAGATTCTCTCAATCTCTCTCAAGTGCTCTCTCCCCTATCTTTCACTAAATTTCCTTGGACAAGCTCTTCTTTCTCAAGACCTCTCTCTCTCTCTGTTGCTCTTGGTTAGGGTGTTATTGTTGTTGGTGTTACAATAATGTTAAATTATGTCAATGTTAATGGATTATGGAATACAAGAAATGTAGAAACCTTTTCTCAACTTAAATTAGGATTCTTCACATGTTTTTCAAGCCCTCTCACATTCTCCCCAATTTTTTTGATCCTTTTTCATCTTATTTTAGTTGTTCCATGAATTGTTACAGGTGTTTTAAGAAGTTTCCTAGGCCATATAGGTCTTCTCTAACTTTGTAAAGACATCTTCTATGTAAGACCAGCTCTGGGGAAAGATGTCTTCCATTTCTAGGAGATGTCTCTTCTAGGTTCAAGATGTCTTCTTTCATGGCAAGATGTCTTGCCCAAGACAACTTCTTTTTTGATGAGACATCTCCTCCGAGACATCTTTTCCCTAAACAAGACATCCTTCTAGGGTCTTTTGTACTAATAGCAAGACATCTTCTCTAACTTCTAGAAATCTTCTATTACCTTCAAGTCTCAACCAAGATGTCTCTTAGCCTTCCAAGACATCTTCTTTAAGCCTAAAACATGCAAAGCATACTTGTAGGATAGAATAAGGGGATCAAAAGAGGTGTCCCTACACCATAGGACCACATCCATAGGTGGAGAAGTTCTTTAGGTATTTTCTAAGATAAAGAAATTGTTAAGATTATTCCCTTGCTATTTTCATGTGAAGTGAGTTATTATCCCTATGATCTTTACTGAATTAATTTTCCATTTCAACATATCCAATAATTCATCTTCTCTTTTGTTGAATAGTTTTTTACTTCAATTTACCTATATAAAACTTCATTCTAGTCTCTACTAATGATCCACTTCCTAGATTTGGAGACCTCCATGATGTGTTAAAAGATGGTAGAATAATCCCTTCAATTAGTGAAACCATAAATTTTAGGGACATTAAAACCAAAATCTTCCATACTAATCATTGAATGGTTGTTGACTAATACTTCAAAGTTAAGACTTGCATCATAAAAAGGTCAAAAGATCTCCATTAAGAATCATGGATGGGACTTAATAATAACCCCAATATATAAGGATAGAAAACATATGATGAATCATTTTTTTCTTCTAAAGTAAAACAATATCTATTTATTCCTTAAAAATAAGATTGCATATGAAAATAGATTATCGAGATGATGTAACTTGTTTACATTTCATGATAAGACTTTCATATTTCCATTATGTAGACTTCAATAACTATTCCTTTTTGTCTTCTTTCATTTAATTAACTTCTATAATGTAATTCCCTAGCAACGACTACTTGAGAAATTTTTTGATGATAGCCTACTTTTCATTTCTTATATTCTCTTAGTTTAGAAGATGTAGGCAACATTAGCTTCTTATGTTTGGTTGCATATTAGGTTGTAAGTTTTCCTTCATGTGTAATCATTTGGATTCATGACTTTGTTATTTCTCATAAGAACGTTATTTTAAGCTAGCCTCTAGGTTACTTCTTAGCTTACTTTGGTATTTCCAGAGCCTCAAGGTATGATGGAATGAATTATTTCCATGGGATTACATTCTACCATTGGAGGAGTTAGGGTTGGCACTTTCAAATATGATGCACTAAATCATCAACCATCCCCTTAACACTAAATAAAATTGGAGTGAGAGTCTTAGGGATCATAGTTCTTAGTTAATGTATGGATTACTAATTTATTACTAGAAGAGAATCTTGTCTATCATGTGATATTCACATTCTTGTTTTCTCATGTCTTTTACTATCACTACCATGTCATAGTTCACAATGGATAATAAATTGATATGTGTCCTTTCTCTATGCATATACTAAAGGTGTTTGAGAAATTTTCAAAAATGGCCCACTATAAAAACATACTATGCAAATCCTTAACTTCAATTTGCCAAACTAGCTTAACATCTTCCTTCATGCATACATAGATTCTTATTATTAGCCTTGAAAAATTCTTGAGAGTCTTATCATCTATGGATAATAAGAAAAATAAGTTTCCAATCTATTTAGCACTTCTTTGAACTAGAACTTCATTGTAAGTATGGGTAAATGGATCTAAACTACATATTACTTCATTACCTTCACCATGTCTAGCTTTTTCCATTATGCTAGCAGAAAGCCTAACTTCCAGTTTTTCATTTTCATGACCACATTTCCAACATTCCATGCAATTTCAACATTAACTGTATTTAAATTAGACATAGATTTAAATGCCAAGAAGAAACCATTACTTCTTAGTGGAGCAAGTTTTATAGCCATGGAAGGCCATGCATGCTCACCCATGTCTACATGTCTTTAAATGGTAACACTCTTCCTAAGAATTATTTGACCAAGATATTATGAAAGGGTTACTACTATGTAGCTAAAGATTTCTCTAAACTAAATATTTTGAAACCCTCATGTATTTTCTCATTAGAAAATTTATCTTCTAGTAGGTCCATTTTTTCCACATCCATTGTATGTAAGCCTTTGAGGACTTCCATAAAGGATGACTCTTCCTCCCTCTTACTAGCCTATGCTAATCCATCAGCAATCCTAGTCATTGAAGCAACAACCATTATCCTACAAAAAATCCTTAATTGTAGTTATTTAGAGTACAAAATGTTAAAGCAAGCTTGGAAGTTTTATTTTTTAAAGTTTGTTGATATCACTTGGATTTACTAGAATTGATATAAATTGATAACCAAGTTTTACTAGTTGCTAGAGAATTGATAACATTGATTGCTTTTAAGAAAAAATTTGGAAAATTATTAGATATTGATAGTGATGATAGGAATCAAGATCCTTTTTAGGATTTTTAAATTTGAATATATTATAGTAAACTAAAGATGATGAAAATGCAACTTTAGAGAATGAAAATCTTAATGAAATTGTAGTAAAAATATTATATGATCTTGAACATAAAATAAAAGAAACCTTTGATACAAAAACTCATTAAATCTTAATGAGAATTATAGATCTTTAATTTAAATGATTATGAATTGAGCAAGATCTTGAAGTGTATTATGAGGTTGAGAATCTAAAATTATGAAATTCTAGAAGATGTGAAAAATTATGATAATTGATGAGTAGAAAGGTACCCCTACAACCAACCATATGAATCATAGAGCATTCACACACAATTCAGTCAAATTCTATGGACATCATAGTTTCCAATGCACCAGCCTTCTAGGTAGTGAACCTTTCCCTAAGGTCATTCATTATCTTCCCAATTACACTTGTGAAGCACATGGTATGGTTAAGTGTAATTGGGCATACAATTTTTATACTTTTATGTTTTATAGTCTTGGTGCTTGAATAGAGATAAAGACAAGGTAATTTAATGGCTAATTCAATGTAATTAACCTATTGGCCTCTAGCTAATCCTAACATAAGTATTTGGTCCTACTTTCTGTACACATCTTGAACCTATGTATCCACTGGTGGGTTTCCAAGCACTACGCTACTGGGCGTACTAAGCAATAATGCTACTAGGACTACTAAGCGAATACATGTTACACTTGAAGTAATCATACTTATGTATTTAATCTATCTAGCTTATCTTTCTCAATTATCTTAATTAGCTAAATTACTAGAAAGCACTGAATGAGTAATTGAAAACATTAAAGGCATAAATGAAATATTTAATCTATTCAAAATGTTGCAAGGTTTATCAAAAATAATTTATTTATTATTGCACACACTATTGTGCTCAATTACAACAATTCTTGAATAAATATCCATACACTCAATGACTCCTGCAGAGGGCACTCGAGAAAAATATTCTAGCTTTTGAATAGACAAACTACAAGAGCTCTGCTACTACAATGAGAATTGATGCCATAAATGTGGCTAGTGGATCATATTTATAGACCATGATAGACGCCTACATCAATAGGGCCTTGTTGATGGGGCCTAGTCAACGAGGCCTTGTCGATGCAATAGACTACATTGACAAGGCCTCATTAATGGGGCCCAATCAACACAAAAAATTAAAACTCATCATACCCCCATGACTAAATGAAAACTTGTCCTTGAGTTCTTTATGAAATTGGGAAGGTATGAAATTATTAACTAACTTTGACATAACAAAATAAAATAAGACAAAATGGACATAATAATTGAGTGCCTAGTGTATGGATCAACACATTACAAAAATTGCAGTGTTCATGACACAAAATTAAACACCATGAAATGATTCTTCAAAACTGAACAACATGTTCTTTGATGGCATGAAGTTGATGAAGAAGGTCAAATATTCCTAGTCAGTGGTGACTCCTGAGGTTCTAAGGAACCTTCACTAGCTTCAGGCACCTGTGGTGGTAGAGGTGGGTATGGTTGTCTTGCTACTATTGCCACTTTAGGTGGAACGTAAAAAGCATCCAATAACAACTTCATTTGCTCTTCTTTACTCCTAGGATCATTCATGGTCCACATAGCTTCACTGATGTGGGCCAAGGTTGAAACATCCCAAGGATAAGGTAAAATGGAAAAGAGCTCCTTCACATTGACAAACTAGGCCACAAATTACTTGCACTCAATTTCAAACACTAGAAGTGTGTCCTAAAACACTTGGTGGTCATTCATTCTTTTAGTCAAGTTCTCTATAAATAATCTTTGGTTGGTGAATTTTTCCTTGAGAACCTCGAGTTCAACATTTGCAACTACAAGCTTTTGCTTGGTGTCTTTATGGATCTTAAACTTAGCCTTATACAACAACTATGAGTTGGCCACTTACTTTTCAAGTTCAAACCATGGCCATCTAGTAGTCAACATCACCAGGTTTGCATAAAAAAAAATTAGACAGCTTCATGTACTCCATCATCTAATTAATCTGCAACTCCATGTCAATTTCTACTCTGTTGTAGGCATCAATCCCATCAACAATGGGTTGCCACAATTATCTACCTTGTTGGAGTTGATGGAGGGCCTCATTAACTTTTGCCTTCACCAGTTGGATATGCTTTTCATTCACCTCCTTTTGTAGGCCAACCTAGTCTCTGTAATGATTGTTAACTTTCTTAAATTTCAAAGCCTCGTTCTTCTAAGTGGAAATCTCAATAGATAACTTGTGGCATAAGGTGTGGGCCTCCTCCATGGAGAGGTTATGATTCTCCAATGTCAATCTCCTCAATTCAATGTTTGTCTTGGTAAGCTACTCTTGTTGTTGATAGATAAATTCTTCTAACTATTAATTTTGTGTATTAACATTCCACACATGATGGTTTTCTATGGTCAAGGTCTTATTTTCTTAGTGAGTTGACAATAAGTCCCTCCATACCGGATGAGTTGTAGCTTCTACTATGGACTAATTAAAGACCCTTGTTACCATTTCTCCTTCAACCTGCTTGAGCTATTCTTGAAGCTATTGAAAAGCTTCATCTCATGTTAATGCAAGGTTGATAAGAGCAAGGTCAGCAATTCGGGCATGCAATTTGGCAACTTCCATAGCCAAGCATTAATTATGTGCTTGAGTTGTTTCAAGTTGCCCTTCCAAGAAGAGGCACTTGCCCTTTGCCTCCAATAGCTCCAACTAGGTTGTAATGATGGTATCAAGAAAATCAATGATATCTAGAATTGGTTGCCCAGTTCCCAATAGTTAGTCTAGTAGTTCTTCATGTTGTGCTACACTTAATCTTCCACTAATTATCCCTATAGATACCTATACATCTCTTAGTGTAGAAACATCTGGTTCAAGCATCATAGGTGTATTTAATGCCTTAGCAACTTGATTAGCAATGATCTCTACAGTTGTCTCTTGCCCCTGGTGTTGCATCACCAATATGGTTGCATCCTCACCCTCCTCCAAGTGCATCGAAAAGGAAGTGGCATTCCTAGATATTTCTAGGAATAGATGGTGCTGAGAGAGAGACCTTGTCACCTCTGGATCACTTGGATTTGACCTTACAGGTAATCGTGTTTGTTGGGCAAACAACATTGATCCACCTTCCTCCATCTGGCTGATTATACGAGCTAATTCTCTAAGATGAATCATAGCCAGTTTGTACATAAATGGGTCTCCACCACTAGTTCTTGCCTGCTACTCTCATTGTTACAAGAGCTACTCTAGGATCTTTTGCATGTGCTTAACTATAGTGTGGGCCTCTAGTGTTTGCCCATGAGTAGGTGGTGACATTGTTGCTCCTCTTCTGTGGTCATGGAAAACATCTTATCCTTCATCATCTCAACCCACGAAGCACTAGGAGCATGCTTGAGTATATCATTTACATAGCAGACTATCCCTACCCTTTTACATAATTTTCTGATCAAGCATGGAAAGGACAAGGTCTTTCTTCCATGTTCATTCTCCTTGAAGTGCTTTTCTATCTCTAGATAGATTAGTTGTGGAAGATTTGCTGGAAATTTACCACTTAAAGTAGTCAATGTTTAGGTAGAGAAGGTTGTCACCTTTCTAGGCCTCACCATTGGATTGAGGTGGTAGGCCGCTATCTTAAAATAGATTCTCTCTGTTAATGTAAGCATGTCAAACTCCTTGCGGTTAATCCCATAAAACTACTACATCCATTCCTTCTTTGCTCTAGGATCACCTTGTGTTGACATCTCTACTAACTATGTTCTTGTGTCTAGTAGCCCAAGAACCTATGCAATGGCCTCCATTGAGTAGGACACTTGGATGTCCTTGATTTTTACAATGAATCCTACTTTCCTATTGTTCCAGAAGAGATACATTTCTTCCATGTATCACTCCCCATTGGAAGTGATGATTGACCACATGGGAGAGGCTTGCAGTTGAGTTCTAACATCTTCTAGATCCTGTTCAAGGAATGGTCTAAAATTTGGTTCTTAGAGAATTGAGTGTTGGACCTCATGGATTCCAATTATGTCGAGACAAGCCTATGTGAGTGTGTCTTCTAGTCTAGGTATAGTGCCTGGCACTTCACTTCACTATGAATGTTCAGATGTGGCTACCTCTTTAGGAATCTATTAGACAAATTCCACCTTGTCCTCATCTCTAAGAGGTCTTGTTACATGGGTTACCTTAGCCTGTTCTTGACCATGTTCTTGTTTGACTCTTCCTCCTCTAGGTTACTTCTCCCATGGTTGTGATGGTTCTGTGCCGACCGAAATCGTCGGTGCAAGGCTGGAACGTTACGAGCACCGAAAGATCTACGGACAAGCACAGTCGACCCTGCCTCCGCTTGAGGGCAAGCTGGAAAGTACGAAGGCAGAGTGCCTTGAATGGTTCGCACGCGGATCAAACAAGGACTTCTCCAACGTTTGCCGCTACGACACGTTGGGTTATACGTAAACGATGCACGTTAAATGTAAACCGTAAACAAGCACGATAATGTAAATGAGCCTGTAAACGTAAACTGAAAAGCGAAGAAAACTGCAATAAATCTGAGCAAAATGTAAACTGTTTTATATTAAGAATTGATTACAAAGTGCACCGGTCCAAACGCAGTTGTGGCTTTGACACAAGGCGGACGAAAGGCCCCGGTGTACGGAGGGATGCAGCTGG
>MNCI01013089.1:252029-353511 GCA_015680685.1 Gnetum montanum
CGTACACGCCGGGCGTGCAGGAATGGAAGACAATCATTCGAAGCCTGAAATTTGATTTTCGAGTGCCTGAGACCTGCTAGGAACCTTGGGGAAGGTCCTGGGGGGTCCAGACGCTCAGTTCTGGCACGTTTCAATGCATTTTTGGGGCCCGAAAGTCTGTCTACGCTGGCCAAACCCCGGCGTACACGCCGGGCGTGCAAGAATGGAAGACCATCATTCGGAGCCTGAAAATTTATTTTTGAGTGCCCGAGACCTGCTGGGAACCTTGGGGAAGGTCCTGGGGGGTCTGGGCACTCCACTTTAGCATGTTCTAATGAGTTTTTGAGCCCCAAAAGTTGCTGTACGCTGGGCCTTACGCTGGGCATGTCTAGGCCAGCGTACAAGATGCATACTTAGTGAAAACCAAGTATTTCGAGCTCAAAATTTGCCAAGTTTGATGCCAGATGTCATCGTAGTCTTCTGTGGGTCCCAGGGAACTTTCACTTGCTTGCTTTGACTTCGTTTGATGCTATTTTGAGGCTTTCAAGCTTGGTCATGCTGAGGACCAACATGACTTAGCTTAATTTCTGTCTTCAAGTGTTAGCCAAAATTTTTGTGGTGTTTCAGGTTCCTCCTCCTGTGGTCTCTTGAGTATTGTGGCATCTGTAATCACATATAATAATGAATTAGTAATTATTATGTAACTTAGAATGACTACATTTGGATAAGGTGTGATTATGGCTAGATAGATTAAGTAGTTAATTATTAACTTAATATTTGATTTACCAAAGTTGTTGGAAGGGTTAAATTCTCAAAAATTAATGATTTAATAGCATTTATCACTTAACCCTTTAGGGGAGTTAGAAAAACTTTCAAAAAAATTATCATCAAAACCTTGGGGTTTCCTATCCCCATGACTAAGAGCTTACCTTTGGTAATTGCAGGATCAAAGAATGGGATAATTTGGATAAATGGTGTGAGAGTTATAGACTTGAGAAGGTTTTGGGCTCTAAAAATTGAAAAAACTCCTTGGATGTTATGGACCAAATGTGAAATTTTCCTAAGTGTTCAATGGTATTTATAGTATTTTTACATTGCATCAATGGGGCCCAGTCAATGTGGCCCACTACATCGATGGGGCCTTGCCGACACAACTGTTGATCACATTGACTTTCATTGACTTAGTTAAAACTTGAAATTTACAAAGAGATTTTGAATGAAATTAGGATCAAATGGAAGCCCAAACAGCCATGAACATGATGAAAATGTGAAAAGAGAGTGTTGAAGTCCCAAAAATTAAGAAAATTAGGAAAAAAATTGCTAAAATGGACTTGAACATTAGAGTTCAAGAAGCACAGAGTGGTGCGCACAATGGAATATGAGAAAGATAGGATTGTAAAAATGCCTAAGGTAAGGAAATTAACTAACCAACCTAAGAGATATGCAAGTGGGTCCTCTCCATAGTAGGCATCCATCCTTATTTTCCTTGCATAACCCCAACTAAGGAGCCTATGAACCCCGTAGTTGATTAATGGTCATGAAAACTAAAGGACCAACCAAAAATAATCTATCCAAGAATTCCAACATGTCAAACTAAGACATGAAGCATAACATAGCAACCAATAATGAGGTGAGTTATGGTAGCATAGATGGATGACTAAGAACATGAGATGGAATCCTAAATTGAGGTCATAAGAAGTCCCTTGTGGAATATGTGTTTAAAATGACCTAAGAATATCCATCCTTAGTCTAGACCAAAACCAGCCTCTTTTAGTGACTTCGCATTTCCACTCCAAGATGGATTGACCCACTCAAGATACAAGAGTGCTCCCATAATACAACAATTTTTCCAAAAATATAAGAAAAGAGAAGTAGAAAGTGAGAGAGAGAGGGGGGTGGCCTTAGTTAGAGGGGACCTTCAGGCATGGGTGCATGTCTTTCTAGTCCCATAACCAGTGCTTGTAGCTCATTTATTTGTCTAAGGGGTGCGGTTTGAATTCCCATCATGTTTTTTTTAAATGGAAATCATACCATGTAAAGACTTATTTTTTTTATTATGTCTAAGGGGTGTGCTTTGAATTTCCATCATTTTTTTTCTTTTTCATTTTTTTCAAATGGGAGTCATACCATGTAAAGACTTTATTTGTCTTCTTATTAGTGGTTGGGATGGAACGGTAGGAAGTTTATAAAAAACACCCAAGCACTCAAGTAAGTAGAAGAGTACAAAGAGTATTGAGTCCCCTTGAAGCCACACCCTCCACAAACGTTTGAATCTTTCCCAATTCTAGAACTACCATAATTACCAATTGATTAAAAGTTTCATTAATGGAAGGGACCTCAAACCCCCAAAAGAAGGAAAACCATAGAGTTTATTGGGTGGGCAGATGACATGGACTCACTTCCTATTCCATGAAAAATAAACCATGTCATAGTCATCAGATATCATAATTCAAAAATAGAAACCAGACATCGACGATCACAACATGAAGCACAAACCATCATTAGTAAACAACAATAATCACACTGTGTCCTATAGCAATAAAGCACTTTTATTAGAAAAAATAATGAAATTTAATACTTGAAGAAAACAAGGTAAAATATATAAGAAACTGTAAAATAATAAAGAAAACTTCAAAGATACTAACGATGGTGCAAAATTGGAAAAAATTTGAAAATAAAAAATTGGTAAAATAAATAACTTGTAAAATCAAAAATGTGCAAAACAAAAAAAAAAAAGGAGAAAAACTAAGAAGCCATATGGATTGATAGCATGGATGGCCATCTCCCCCATGACTGAGTTGGAAGGAGGAGATCTAAAAAATGGAACATGGTTGTCCATCTATTGAGGTGGTAGTTGCATTGGCTTGTCTTGGTTCTAGGAAAGGTTTTACTTGTTGGATGTTGACCAGATACTTTTTATTTGGGCTTTTAAGCTTGTAAATTAACATGGCAATAGAGGGAAAGGTTTGATCAATTATATAAGGTCCCTTCCACAACATTTAAAATTTTTTCTTCTAAGGTACTTGTGTGGGGTTCTAATAGAGAACCTTATCACCTAATTGAAATGTTACTTTCTGTATTTTGAGGTCATGACATTTCTTATTGAATGCCTTGTGCATCTCATTCAAAGACAGGGCCACCAATCAGTTTTCATCTAACACATTTAGGTTGATCAATCTTTCTTTCTATGCTAGACTAAGGTCAAGATCTAGATCACATGTTGTTGAAAGTGTACGAAGCTTGAACTAGATCAAGAGTGTTGGAAGTTTTCCATACACTAACTCGTAGGGAGAGTAACCAATAGGGAGTTTCCATGTTGGGAGATAAGCCCAGAGGACATCATTGATTTTTGGTGCTCTAATCTCTCCTATATTTTCTTATGGTTCTTGTTACCTTTGCTTGACCATTGGCTTGGGGGTGGTAGGGTGTTGTTAATTTATATTCAACCTCCAAGCATTACATAAATTTTCTAAAACTGGCACCTATGAAATGAATTCCATTATCAAAAATTAGTACACATGGAACGCCAAAGCTATTTACAACATTTTGGTGTATAAATCTAGTACTAGTGGATGATGTACAATCAATAACAACTATTGATTCTACCCATTTTGTGCAATAGTTAAATGCTATGATGATATACACCTTTCCTTTGGACATGGGTGTGATGGAACCCATCAAGTCAACATTCCATATGTCAAAAGGCTCTAGTGGTTGAATCCACTATTGAGAACCTTCCATTCAAGTGGTCATCCCACCATCTTGTTGATAATGTCTACAAGATTGGAAAAATTGATGGGCATCCTTGAGGATTGCAGGCCAATAGTATCCTACCATCAGGATTTTTATGTTCATGCATCTCCCTACATAGTGGCCTCCACAAGGCCCTTCGTGAGCATCCTAGAAAATGCATAGTTGATCTTCATTAGGGACACATCAATGAGTCAAGACATCAGTGCATACCTTGTAGAGGTGTCCATTGATTTCTATGAAGTATTTGGCCCAATGAAGAAATTGTTACTTATTTCTGAAGTTAAGATCATGTGGCATCTCCTAAGTGAGAAGATAGGTGAGGATGCCATTGTACCATGTTATTTCTACAGGCGTTTGATCATTTATTACTCCTATAAAGAGGAGTTCATCTAGAAACTGGTTAGAGAGTAGGCTCTTCTCCTCTTTATTATTCCATCTTAAGTGAGAGAGGTGGTTAGTGATGACATTTTTGATCCCTTTTTGATCTACCATTGTGAGATCAAATTCTTGCAAGATCATGAGCCACCATATGATACNAAAAAATGTCATCACTAACCACCTCTCTCACTTAAGCTGGAATAATAAAGAGGAGAAGAGCCTACTCTCTAATCAGTTTCTAGATGANAACATAGTGCCTAAACATTTTAAGAGCATATACCACTACCATTAGTTCCTTCTCCATGGTGGTGTAATTTAACTGTGCCTCCACAATGCTTCAACTTATGTAGTGGATGTAGTATGGGCATTTCTTATTATCCAACTATGTGGGCATAGCTCCTAGGGTGTAGTTAGATGCATCCATCATGATGTGGAAGGATCTAGACTAGTCTGGTGCATGTAGAATTAGTGTTTCTATGAGTTTTTCCTTTAACTATTGGAATGCTTATTCACATTCCCTAGTCCAGATGAAAGGTGCATATTTCTTTGTAAGCTTTACCAACAGTTTTGCAATCTTAGAGAAATTCTCTATGAAATGTTAGTAGTATCCAGTGTGTCCAAGAAATGACTAAACGTCTTTACCAATTTCTAGTTGGTGGGTTATTCCTTGGTTGATCATTATTTTCTCAAGGTCTAACTCAATCTCTTTGTGAGTGATTCTATGCCCCAATACAATGCCTTCTTGGACCATGAGGTTGTTGTTTTGCCAATTGTGTCATAGATTTGTTTCCACACATCTTTTCAGTACTTGCTCAAGGCGGTCCAAGGCTTGCTCAAACATGGCTTCATAGGTGGAGAAGTCATCCATGAAGACTTCCACACCACTACCGATCTGCTGCTAGAAGATGCTAAGGACCAGGCATTGAAATGTTGTAGGAGCATTGCATAGACCAAATGACATCTTACAATGTGTAAAATCCCCCCAGGGACTTGTGAATGTTTTCTTGGCCTAATCTTTTGGTTCAATTTGGATTTGGTTATAGCCACTATAACCATCTAAGAATCTATAATAACAATGCCCAAAGATAGTGTCCAACACTTTGCCCCACAAATGATAATGGAAAATGATCTTTAAATGTTGCCATGTTCAATAGCCTAAAGTCTATGTAGACCTACCACTTGCCACCTCTCATTGGTAAAATTACAAGTGGGCTAACCCACTCACTATCCATGATGGGATAAGTAAACCCTAACTTGAGGAGCTGCTCTATTTCCTCCTTGATGATCTACTTTAATTTTGGGTTTAGCCCTCTCTGTGGCTACCTTCTTGGCTTCATGGCTAGGTTGGTGTAGACGCGATGTTGGCATATTCATGGATCAATTCTAGTAAACGTAGGATATGACCAAGCAAAGGATGTTGGCAATTTGTTAACCACCTCTAACAACCTTACTTTTTGTTCAGGAGCAAGTTTGGCATTGATTATGATTAGCTTACCATTGTTTAAGAATGCATACTCCATGCTAGTCAGTAGAGGTTTTAACTCTAGGGGCTCCTGCTTGAAGTTATCAGGGATTTCTAACTCTCCCAACAAGTATCATCATTTTCATCATCAGAGAGTTGGTGATGAACTTGTTCAAGTTCATCCATGCCTTCAACATAAGCACATTTTAGGCTTTTAGTTGATTCCATGCATAATGTGGTACTTTCTAAGTCAATTGTTAGCCACTGGGTGCCCTACTATTTTGTGGCTACTATTTATAGACATTGTTGAATATCTATTTCTTGTGCACACTGATTGCATGATTTAATGTATGTACTTTTGATGAACTAGGTCTTTTGCACACAATTGCACCCATTATCACTACATATAATGCATGAAATACATTTCTTCTCCAACCATCCAAATTCATTTTCCTTGGAGATTTCCAAGGAGAGGTCCCTTATGCCCATTCATGCATCAACCATGTTTAACCAAGCTCTTCCCATAATGATGGGGAAGTCACCTTTGCAATTCTTAACCTTCATCACCAAAAAATTGATAGGATATAACCACCCACAAACTGTGATCACAATTTCCTCTACTAATCCTAGAGGGATTGTAATTGATTGGTGTACCAATTCCAAATAAATGTTGCTCTTCTTAAGAGGTGGTAGGTTCTAGGCTTTGTACATGTCATGGGAGATGAGTCCAATACTAGAACTAGAATCAAGAAGAGCCTTGCATGACTCATGTCTAGCAATCTACAAGTAACTGAGTGGACTTCTTGGGTCGGATCGTTTCATGGAAAGATGGCTAACCTTAATCCAATAAAAAAAAACATGAGTTAACATCATAGTGAAGATCCAAAGTGACATTTGTTTTTAAGGACACTCAAAGGTGTTGGATGTAGAGGATGAGGGTGTTGGAGATGCAAGGAAGCTAGCCACATGAGGTTGTGAGAATTTAGGAGGACTATTGGATCATAAAAAAGGTTATTTCCTAAGTCAATTTTTTGAATTACATGGCTAGAAGGCTAGATGTGAATGTATAGCCCGTGTGGAATTTTGTTGTTGTAGTTATGGAGGAATTTCACCTTACATGGATGGAGCAAGAGGTAACTGGGTAGAGGGAAAAGGGATGTGTGCAAACAGATGTGGATGTGGTATGGATATTGATTCTCCCTATGAGTAGATGGTAAATGTGTTTGGTGGTACTCTAGAGGGTAATAATGATGCTGAAGTGAGGTATGACTTGCAAAACATCTTGGAGATATGGGTTGCTAAACATAGTACCCGTATGGATCTAGTTTCCTATAAGGATATTGCTACCTTGGTGACAGCATTTCTCATGATTGCGGTTGGTGCCACTGCTGGTATTATTCATATGGTTGTGGTGGAGCTTCACTTGGGTAGTAAGCTTGTTGTTGTTGGTGGAACTATCTTGGATTGCCTTGAGGATAGGACAATCGTCTGGGTTCTTGCCTACATGCTAGTCAAGGATTCAATGCATATATCCTAGACTCTTGTAAGTGTGACACCATAGGGAAACATCCCTTTGGATGTTTGTATTGACAAATGTCATAACTATCATCATCTTCAGAGTCTATCTCCACATCTTCCTCTACAGTAGTAGCTTTGCCCTTACCTCTTTGGTAGGCACATTCAGCTTCTTTTCACCTCCTACACTTATGAACACTATTTTTCTCTTTGAATTCTTTAGTAGTCTTCATAGCAATTTGGAGTTTTTCATCCAAATAATCTCATAATTTATCAACCTTTGCAAAATATCATAAATAGATTTTTGGATGGGTAAGGTTTTTCTATTCATCACTTCATTGAGTGATGACTCCTCATCATCATAAAATCAGATCTCCCATTTCCTAATGGAAGGGTCCCTATTATACTCTTCTATGCTTTTCCTTTTTCATAACTCATCTTCTTCTTTTGCTACCTACTCTATCAGCCTTTGGATTTGATGAACTCTTAGTTCAAATAGTCTCCCTTGGGCATACAACCCAAGAGTTCTTCTAGTTTCTACTCTGAGCCCATCTATGATGTGTTGAATTTGTTCCCTCTAAGAATAACCATGGCCAAGGCATCGGTGTAAGAGTGAATAATATCTATCCATAGCAACATCCAAGGGTTCATGTGTTCCTTGTTTTCATCCTTGGATCTACCTCCCTAGATTAGACACTTTGGAGTATGTTTGATATTTGACATTGAATAGCTTCAACATGGTACTCCATCTACAGATAGATTCTAGCTCCAAGGACTAATACCAACTTTCAGCTTCCTTGATGAGTATCCTAGGGAAGAGCTTGAGTTTCTACCATTCATTTTCTATGTTTTGTAAGGCACAAGCATCATGGAAAACTTGTAGATGCATCTGTGAATTAGAGTTGTATCCCCCCTCAAATCTTGGGATAATATTCATGTCTAAGTACTTGATCCAACTACCTTTCATATGCCTAACTGGAATTCTAACTACCTCTATGATGTTAAGCATACTTCTAGTCACGAACAAAGGTTCTTCATCATGATTGTGTCGATGATGGTTCCTACCACCTTTACATTATTAATGACCTTGATGGTCATTTTTGTTTCATTGATCATTCTCATCACAATTATTTTGATAGCAGCTTCTATGAGAACCAACAAATGAAGAGGAATGTTCAAAATCGGATGAAGAGGATGGAGAGAAAGGTGGACTACCACCGTCACCATAGTGTCCACCATCATAAATCCACTCATTACAACCACCATCCTTAGATCCCTTACTATTGTGATGTTTGCCTAAGTCCCTGCCTTAATTGTTACTTTTTTTCAAACCTGTTTTATGAATAATTGACCATAGGTTTAGGGTCACATCCTCATTACCAATAACAAGGGATGAAGAATCTTCATGTTGAGAACCTTCAAAGGAAGGATCCTCATTGTCATCTTGATCTAGCAAGAACAAGGGATTAGTAAAATGTTTTCATTTTGTAGCTTCATGGCACTTCCCTTGAAGTCGATCTTGCTTATGTTGTGTTTTAGTGGGACCATTTTCTCGAGTGTCATAACCATTCATAACATATTCCTCATGAAGATCTAGAATGCCTAACTTATTAAGAGTTTGAAATAGCATCCTGGGTATAGATTGATCGAGGGACAAGACAATGTTGCCCTCCATGTCGCACCATCATAGCTATTGATCCTAATGTAGGATGAAGGTGAAGTCTAGTACATACTCATCTAGATGAGTATATCCCACTTTGCATGAGTATATACCACTTTGCACTCCTTCTAGACTGGTGGTTTAACATCTTCATGCTTGTGAGAAGAAGAAGAAATTTTACAATATGAAATAAAACATCAGTGTGCCTTTATAATTATATGTATAATGAGAATGATATTTACCTTGATGTTTGAACAAAAATATTAATGATATTCACTAAACCTAAATAGATTATGTTTCAACAAACAAAGTCCCCAAAAATGGTGCCAATGATGAGTGGTGAGGTACCCCTACACCCAACCATATGAATCACAGAGCATTCATGCATGATCTAGTTGAATTTTGTGAACTTTATAGTTTCGAGTGCACTAGTCTTCTAGGTAGTGAACCTTTTCCTAACATCATTCATTTTCTTCCGAATTACACTTGTGGAGCACATGGTATGGTTAAGTGTAATTGAGGCATACGATTTTTATAGTTTTATATTTTATAGTCTTGGTGCTTGAATAGAGATAAAGATAAGGCAATTTAATAGATAATTTAATGTAACTAACCTACTAGCCTCTAGCTAATCCTAACATAAGTATCTGGTCCCACTTTCCATACATGTCCTAAACCCATGTACCCACTACTAGGTTACCAAGTTCTATACTACTGGGTGTACCAAGCAATAACACTACTAGGATTACCAAGCGAATACATGTTACACTCGAAGCAATTGTCCTTATGTATTTAATCTATCTATCTTATCTTGCTTAATTATCTTAATTAGCTTAATTATTAGAAAACATTCAATAAGTAATTAAAATAATTAAATGCATAAATGAAATATTTAATCTATCCAGGATGCTACAAGGTTTATTAGAAACCTCGTCTTTATTACCAAACACACAATCATGCTCAGGTATGACAATGCTTAAATAAAGATCCATACACTTAATGACTCATGTTGCAAGCACTCAGGAAAAATATTCTAACTTTCTAATAGAAAAATTTCAAGAGCTCTACTACTACTATGAGCATTGATGCCATAAATGTGGCTAGTGACTCATATTTATAGACTAGGATAGACCCTTGCGTCAATGGGGCCACGTTGACACAATTGACTATATTGATGGGGCATCATTGATTGTGCCTAGTTAATAGGGCCTCATCGATGCAACAAACTACATTGACAAGGCCTCATCGATAAGGCCCAGGTGACATGACAAATCGAAACTCATTAATAATGTAAAGGAAAAAATTAAAATAGATAAAGCTTCTCATCTTGAGAATGAATAATGAGAATTATGAAAATGAAGTCCCTTTTTCATAAGACATAAACATGGCATCTCCTTTTATAGTGTAGGTTGATCATAATATACCATTTATGGTAACTTACATTTGAAAATTTTCATTGTAGAAAAATTTTATTTCAAAGGCCTAAACTTGTAACTATATCATGGGGAATAAACACTAAATAACATAAAATAAAATTATATGAATAAGGAACATGTGAAAATACTTCCATCCATATTATATCTTAATAGTCCCTAGTTTACGATGAAATGGTAGAACTGAGAGAGTTTAATTGCTTTACTCTTCAAATTTATTTTTGTGATCCTAATTTCTTACATGTGTTATTGTAGCTTGCTTGTAGAAATAGGCTTTGTAAAGATATCATATAATTGATATATTTTTTTGAAGAATATGGGCTTGGCAGTTCCTTCCTTGACTTCATCTTTAATGAAATAATATTTAGGGTTGATGTGCTAGATTTCTTGTGTAAGACATGATCTTTAGAGAGATCTATTGTTGCTATATTTTCATCAACTACATTGGTGTAACTTCAATGCTGATGTAGGGAAGGTTGCATTAATACATCAATCATAAATGGCTATGTAAATGCATCACCTACCATATTTATGATGCCATTTGATCATTAATGTAGTAAAGCTCTTGTATTATGCTCCCATAGAAGTTAGAAAAAGTCAATGAATGCCCACATTATTAATTTGAGTTAACTACCAGAGTCATATTTGAGTGATCTTGTACTTGGACACAATTTCATGACGATAATAAAATTGAGATTAATTTACTTTCATTATAACATTTTGACTATGCTTAATATTTTTAAATTATAATTATTTTCATTATTTTTTATTTTATGTACTTATTTAATGTTTTAATTTTAAGAAGAATGTTAGATATGTGGAATGAATATGACTAGCTTTGAGCATAAACATTTTTCTATTTGATAATCTTTACCATATTGTCACATGGTATACTTAGCAATGCATACTTAGTAATCCAATAACAATAGGATGAGTTTAGATGTGTATGATGATTTGGGAAAGGATACTCCTCACTTAGGCTAGAATAGACTTTATTGTCTTGTTTATTAGATAAATTAGTAAATTTATATATTTTAATCATAGCTCACCAAAATCATTAATCATGTGCTTCAGTTCTACTTAATCATACATACTAAGATTCACACAAGTATAACTAAGAATATAACAATCCATGATCACACTTAAAACAATCTATGTACTCTGCTAGTCTATTCCACATTATCATCATTGGCACTTATCATTAGTGTCATTAATGGGAATATATGTTAGTGATTTAGATTGATTTAAATAATTTAATATCACTATTAAAGGCTTAAAGATTTATCTCTTGAAAGATAATATTATTATTATTTTATTAAGTCATATAGGGTAATTTTAAAAATCTTTTCTTCTTGCAAGGTCGATTCCCCACCCACTAATAATTCTATAATGAAAAATGATATAACAAAAAGAAATGAAGACAATGTACTTTATCAAGTTAGGATCGTTTATTAGCATTTATATCCTTAATATTTGGACTTAACCATTATTCTTTACCAAGATGAGAAGATGAGATGGAGGGATCTAGAAGGCAATATTGTATTGCCACCTAATCATTCAGCTCCATCAATGCTCATGGAAATGTTGATGAAAGTTGGAATATAAGTTACTATAGGTAAATGTAAGGTATTTGATGAAATGTCTAGGATTTATTAACCTATTCAGGTTCAACTCTAGGAAAAATTTTCATGAGGACATGTCATGAAGTAGTAATGGAAAAAGAGACTACCATCCCATTGACTTCATAGTTCAAAAAGGAGAACACTAATTATCATTTAGGAAGATCTAATCATCAAAATACTCCACTCATCAATGTTAATAAGATTATCAATCCATGAGTACATTTAGTCATGGTTAGCAACCAAGGGAAGGGGAGAAGCAAATCCAACACATGGAGGACCTCAAGACCCACGTCTTCCAACAAGCCATCAAAGAAAAATAAAAAATGTTACATAAGGAGAGTAATCTAGAATGACTCTCCTAGTTATTTCATCATCCTCATCATTAATCTCTAATAAGGATGAACATAGATTAATAAGAAAAACCAAAGATGGATAACCTAGTGCAAATACTAGGAAACATTAGAATAAGAATGAAGATAGGAATGATGACCATTTTAGTAAAGATAAAAACCATAGCTACACATGGGAGAGGGAATAGTAGACAACATAGAAGGGATCATAGTCATGATAGAGACCATGATGGATGTGAGGATTATTATGAATCCTTGCTTACTACTATAAGGATGATTAATATCAAGGAGGTTATTCATATTTCAACTAGTTATCAAAGGAATAGCCATATCAAGTGGCTTGATATGAACAACATTTTTAAGTTTAAGGGAGGCTACAATGCTAATCTAAAACATGATTTTCAAGCTTTTCATGACTCCTATGCCTTGAATAATATCAAGAATGATTGATAGAAGCCTAAACTATTTCATAGGCTTGAAACTAGAATCTATTAGAAATTGGAGAATGATGTTGAAATTTTTTAATGACAACTATTAAACATACTTTAGGGTTTCCAACCTATGAAAATAGATTATGAAAGTAAGGCAACCATAAGTTCCTTGTTGTAGCTTGGGATAGGTACTATTCCTTATTACACATGTTCCTGGATCATAGTTTCTCTCAACAAGAGCAAATAAGGAACATCATATATGAAATATGAAATAAAACTAGAAAGAATCTTGGGATATATGACTAAGGAAGAAATTTAGAGAGAAGGGTCCATTAGATCTAAAGAATAATTGATCATGTAGAAAAAGAAGAAGAGTTAAAGAAGAGGGAAAGTATAGAAGAACATAATAAAGATCCCTTTCTATATAAAAGGGATGTACATGAATGTGACATAATGGACAAAGGAGACCTTATAGAGGAGGTGATTTAGTAAAATTATTTGTAGATATAAAAATTAGTTTAAAATATTGTGTTAAAGTTAGGAAAATATGGGACTTACTAGATGAAAAATTCATAACTATACTTAAGATAATGGAAGAGAAAAGAGAGAAGAATCTTGTACCAAACAAGGATAAATAAAAGAAAAAGGAAACATAAAAGGTCATATATAAGAAAAAAAGGTAAGGTTGCTACTATAAAATAGGTTGTTAACTTAGATTCAACTAATGAATAAAAAAGTGACTTGTGATAATATGAAAATCCTAAGGGATGTGGCCTAATAATGTCACATTTATAGGAGTTAGAAGTGTATGTTTTGAATTTAAATTTCATCAAAAAGAAAATTCCTAGGAGATTGCCTTATCCATAAGATAACTAGATGTAGTTTCACAATCAATAATACTATCAAGAAGCAATATTAGTAATAGGGGTAGAACCCATAGTTATGGGGGTTTCCATAATCAAGATAACATTACTCTTATCAATATCTAGATTCATATGGCTATTATGTCTAACAACCTATCTCTCCAAGTGGTGCAATTTCTCAAACTTAATACTCCATCTACTACAATCCACTTAAATATCACAAGCCATCCACTCCAATAAATGAATCACATTCCTAGCCTTCATATCCACCTCATTTGTATTCACAAACATCATAGCATCATCTTGATAAATAAATGGCAAGACACGTTCTTAGGCACATCAAAAAATGCTACTAAATCCATAACAATGCAAGTGGATCACAATCCAAGTGGTTCTAACTACAGGCCTTGAAACGTTTCCTTCTTTAGAACTAAAACATCACTAATTTTGGGTTCCTACAGTTTAATGGAAGATTTGTATAAGTGTCAAAATCTGGGAAAAATTTCTCTAAGTCTAGTGTCATGTTGTGCAGCATAGATAGTATAGCATATTGGAAGTCTTGATTTTTTGCAAAATTTTTCTAAGTCTTCCTACTATGCTCCTTAGCACACCTAGCATAGCACACACTTCCATGGCTATTCTGTACAAATGTTAAGACAAAAATGGTCAAGGGTCACTGGGGATGGACCAAAAAGTTTGGCAAATTTTCTATCTCTCGAACTATCAAGCTCGCTATGCTCTCTAACTATCAAGCTCGCTATGCTCTCTAGCTTGCCTAACTTGACACATGTCCCAATTGCTAGTTCACCTAGGCATTAGGCTAGAGGTTGTTAAAGGTTCTCAGCATGGAAAATATAGTTTCACAAATTTTCTATCTTTTGGGCCTATCATGCTCTACTATGTTGCACAGTGTAGCTAGCATGACACAAGTTTCAGGGCCAAAATTTTCAATGTGTTAGACAAGAATCTATCAAGCTATCTAGACATGGGAGATGCGTTTGGCAATTTTTTGACTTTTGAGGCTACCTCTCCTGCTATACCTTAGAGTGTGGTCAGTGTTCCACAAGGAAACATTGCAAATTTTGGAAAAATTCATTAAATTACTAGTGCTACCCTTTGCTATGCTACACAATGTAGATAGCATGATGAGTTAAAATCTGCAAAATTTTTCTAATTGTTCATGCTACGCTTTATCACATTGTGTAGATAGACAGTGTGACACATGGAAAATGCCTTGAAATGTATCTAGAAGCTCCTAGAACTCAACATCGACCTTCATTTCAACTCTGACATCCCTCTGACGGCCAAGATTAGTAGTGTACTTTGCTTTTGCATCCCCCATTGATCCCCAAAATTATCCCTATGCTTGACCCTACTTGGAAGAGGGGGAAGACGTAGTCGCATAGCATAGACTCCAAGTTGCATTTGTTTTTCCATTGTTTATAGGTACATGATGATCCTTTAGACTCCGACACATGTAGTTCAGGTGGTGTGGTCATAGCTTGGCAGTTTCTGAGTTCTTGTTCTTGTTCTGCGGAGCATTACACTTTGAGCTTAACACCTAGAGCTTGACATTTTGAGCATAACATGTTAGCATGACTTGTTCATGCCCATGCTACATGGGACCTAGGCCACATGACATCCAATCCACATCTCACATCAACCCTAGCCCTATAAATATCCTAATAATGAGCATTTTAGTGGTTGGTCAACAAAATCATTTTAAGCACTAAGCATTAGAGTACTCTTATCATCTTCATCACTCCCACACTTAAGCACCCAAGCTTGACATCTTGGCAAGTACTGTGACAATTTTTCTTGCACCCGTATAGTATGACGACTACCAACCCAACAAGCTCAACCTCCTTCATAGCTACTAGCACTACATCTGTAATGTCCTAGAGACTATGCCTACACTGCTACATTGTTGTTGTGCCTGTCTAACATTTTGTACCAACTTCAAACATTATTCAATTAAAATTTGCATGCTCGATCTGTAGGTGGTGCATTTCTCCACTCTCAAACATTGGTTCTATATTCTCAACATTTATTTCAAATTTCATAGCATTTACTTTTATGCTTTCTTCTACTATCAATAGACATTTACATATTCAGATTGCATTACGTTTTGTTCTTGATCATTGTCCTAACTCCCACATGAGGCTTACTAAAAATTCTATTTACAAATAGTTATTGTTACACCACGTAAGTCCCTGTCTAATCGACTAGACCATTTAGGGCACCTCTTCTCCATTTCACCCAGCATGACCCTCGCATAGATTCAAGGTTAGGCTATATGCCCGTGGACCTCTTGGTGTTCCAGCCACTAACATTTTTGGATATCACAATTTTTTTCCTCTAGAAGGAGGACATGTTCCTTCTGTATGCCATGGGTAGTCCCATGTGCTTTTTGTACCCTCATCATTAAGCTAGCATAGAAATAACACCCTTGTTGACCTACCACAATAGTAGTTGGATCATAGGCTAGCACAAGAGTTGTCTACATTCTGGTTGGTGCAGATTGGTCCTAATTGAAAATTCCCTTGGAACCCCATAGGATGGAAAGCCCAAACTATCCACTACATCAAGCTCTAAGTGTTCTATAGAGTGTTACACCTTGTGAGTGTAACATTCACTTAGAGCATGACAAGTGTAATAGCAAAGATAATCATTCTTTCAGTGTTTCTAGACTTAGCCATTTTTTTCCTATTCTCTTTACAATTTTCACACAGCCATTTAATCTTAAAATTTTCCATACTTAAAAATTTTATAAGTATCTCTTTTTCTTACATATTTTCTTACACAATGAAAATGAACCTTTTTAGCACCTCAGCTACTGCCTTGAACTTGGAGCTAGCCCACCCCATGTAACACATGATAGACATTGAGCAACCACTTAGCCCAGTGCAGTCACAAAGGCAATCTCTTAGACTGCAGCACCAATTTCCTAAACACACGGTACTTGATGATGAATGATATAATTTTTTATGTGCAAAGATTCAAGCAGGCCTACCATTGGACCACCAAGAAATGGAAGAAAAGTGTAGTTTTGAAATTATTCACCGAAATGGAAAGGAGTTCCTTTCTACCCCTAGTGCAATCATACTACTCACTGAATCTTTCAATGGATTTTGGACCAACACATCAGGATGAGTGGGAAAAAAGAGTAGGATTTGGAATCTAACTATGATGAACCCCTACAAGATGGGTAGCAGGAGTTTGAGTCCCATTCCGATGGTGGCATCCCACTTTACGTCTCAACCTCACAATCTACCTCTATATTTCTACCACACCAATCATAGTCTTCTACCTTCTTTAAGGCAGGTGTGATGCTTCTACAACCTAAAACTTTGTTGGTGGTAGCTAGCTACTTGGTCCTGTCTATGAAATAGAATGTAGGGCCTTCTGCCCCTTTTCCCTTTGTCATTTCATCATAGTTTGTTCAGCCTTTGCAACTAGCATCTATGGTGCCAACACTACCATATTTGCATACCATGCCCATATCACAACCACATACAAGTCACCTTTTTTTCATTCCAGTCATATCAGTCCAACCACCAACAACAGCTCCAACCTCAACTACGTGGTGGGCAGCAACATCTTTACCTACTATTCAATTATCTTAGATGCAATAGTACATGCAACCGCAAATGTACCAAGTGTCACATATGGCACAACCTACTACAAGGCTATGGGCCGCTCCAACGGCCCCACCAATGGTACAATTGATGCAACCCTTTGCAACATCCCTGATTTTGGACCAAGCATTCTAGCTTATCCAAACTTTCACTAAGGAGGTCAGGCAGCTTAAAGTAACCAACTTAGAGACAGTCCATCTAATGGCCTTCTATCAGGATGATTCCATTAGCCCTACCATTCCTTCACTCACACTACGTCTTGGGGTCCAACTTCCCTAATTCACAAAATATAATAGTGATGGTGATCCAAATGCTCACTTAGTCACTTTCCATTCCAAGTCCTTATTACTGTAGGTGTGGCCACATGTAGTTATCCATGTCTTTGCCATTTCTTTGACCAACAAAGCTTTAGATTGGTATGACATGCTTCCTCGAGCATCCATTTCAACTTTAGAGGAGTTGCTAAGCCAATTCATAACCCACTTCAAGTACAACTTGAAGCTAGAAACCACACTAGACCAGCTCATGAATGTTAAGTAAGAAGCACTAAGACCAGTGCAAAAATTCATACAATGTTGGAGCACCTCCCTAAATTAGATTTGTGATCCAATCACTGAAACCCACCTGTTGGCCATCTTTAAAGATGCAGTAAATGATTTCATTAAATTGAAGTTATACTATTTAGCCTTGTGTTATCTTAGCCAAGCTTTCACCCAAACAAAGAGCATACAAGATGCAACAGAGGCCAATGAGGACCAAGCTTACATAGCCTACAAGAATGCATATGCAAAGAGAGACAAGGAAAAGGGAAAAGCCGCAACAACCACCATGGTGGCTATGGCTGATGAAGCCAAGCTCGACAACAACAAGCAAGTAGCTAAGGCACCTATGGCCTTAGCCGATAGCAACAAAACATCAAGGTTTTGGCAATGCAAGAACCAACCAACTTGCATCATCAATGACCACAGGGCAACCTCCCCCAAGGCCAAACTTTGAGCATAAGGACTGCTCAAAATATACCCCTTTGTCGATTAAGCCATCAAAAATTTTGGATCAGCTACTTAGTGCTAGGCACATTCAACACAAGAAAATTTTAGAGGATGCTCACAAATGCCATGAGAGGTATTACAAGGTCCTCTGAGACCCCTCTACAGCTATTCCCAATGAGCCTCCAGTACCTAAAAGTTTTAGACTAGACCAATTCTACAACTACCATTAGTTGCACTACCATGACATGAATTATTACTTAGCATTGAAGGATGATATCCAACATATGATCGATCAAGGCAAGCTAGTCCTTGATGAAATTAATCCTGTTCAGCTGAAGAACTAGTCCATGAACATCTATAAGGACCCATTAAACACTAATAGTGTAAGATATATGATTAACGCTATCAGCATTGATGATGATGCAGAGCCAATACATGAACCGTTTGTGGTCCATGTGCCTTCCAGTGAAGCCTCAGTGTCAACTAGGCCATAAGTCCACTTCATCATCAAAGCACCACCTCAGGTGCCTGTGACACCCTTTGTGGTTAGAAACTCGTAACATGTTGTGGCAATGACCCAAACACCTTTTTTCATAAGGGTGTCAAAACATGCAGAGCCCCCATCTACCTAAGGTCTAGTGGTGGGGACTACATTACAACCTGCCCACCCGAAGAGATGTTACAAGTGTCTGGTCAATAAGATGGATAGGGAATGCACTGAACTAGGTCCCCCTAAACCTATTTCCCTATCAGTAGTTCCCATGGCCCCATCATCTAAGGTCACCAACATAGACAAGCACACACAATAAGTAACCACCAAGGCTGGAAGGCCTATTGTTTAACCAAAAGCCAAATCTCCCCCTCCTTAGGAAATTTGTCTCATAGGGCATATGGAGGAGATAATGACCACCAAACAACTGGATGGTGGAAAAGATTTTCTAAATGCACTCACACAAGTCAAGTAGGCTTTAAAACAAAAGAATACAACTTTGAGCCTATACAATCTAATTATGACCTCCCCCGCACATCGTGAAGCATTGGTTCACATGTTGGCATCCATTCCTATTAAGGAAGACATGCCAGCAAAGGAAAAGGCTATCCATGCCATAATGTTCCTACCTGCGATCAAAAAACCAAGGTCAACACTCTTGACCTTTTATAATGAAGTGATCAAAGCTAACCCTAAGAAGGGTCAAGTAATCACTACACCCATGTTCATAACAATTTGCATGGCTCAGTACAAGATTCACACAGTGCACGTCAATGATGGAACAACAACCAACGTTATCTTGTTCCCCGTTGTCAATAAGCTTAGCTTGGTGGATCAAATCAGGCCAATAACAATGGCCTATTTAAAGTCCTTCAATGGAGCATGCATGGTTGTCAAGGGAATAGTCGTGATTGATTTCATTGTAGGGAAGCAATTCCCCACTAACATAAAGTTCATCGTGGTTGAAGAGATGCTCGAATTCAACCTAATCCTAGAAAGATCTTGGTTATCCCAACTAAGGGCTATTTCTTCATGAATCCACCAAGAGATCCACTTACTATATGAGGGTAGAAAAGTGGTGATCTTTGGTGACAACATAGCCCCTTGGACCATCAACAATGTAGACACTGAGCAAGGGTCAAAGGTAGAAATCTCTAAAGACACACCACCTATTTGCAATGAAGTCAATGTTGTTCGGACAATGAACCAAATACAATGAGCGATCTCCATGAGGAAGCTCTATGGGTAGAATTACCCTTTTCTATGGTAGATGATGGCCTAGGGAAGTATCGCCTTATGCCTTCTAGGCCTTACACACTGCCTAACCCACATCGAGTTAGGAAACATCTATGCAATTAGGGCATGTCCCTAACTTGCTTGCCTGTCTAACTTGTCTTTAGCCCCTTTTGTTTGTATAGTTTCAGTTTACGTTATGTTTGCTTCTTACATTAGTTATGCTTTTGTTTAACTACAAAAAAGAAAAAAGCAAAAAAAAAACCAAAAAAAGAAAAAAAACAAGAAAAAAATGAAAACAAACAAAAAAAACAAGTAGAAAAACAAAAAAAAAAGTGGGGCCCAAAATAGCCTTAAACTAGCAATGGTCCGAAATGGCCTTAAACTAGTGACAACCTAAAATGACCTTAAACCATTGCATGGCCCACCAAGGCCTAAACATATGGCCCTCAATGGCCTTAAACTACCACATGGGGCCATAAGGGGCCTAATTACATCAATAAAAAATCTAAAGTGAGATCAACTGAAATACAAGTTAAAATGATACTGCTAAAGATAAATAAATATTGTGCCTTTTATTAAATCATAAACAAAAATACATAGTCTAGGATTACATCCACATCAAAAGATACAAAATTTTCCAACAATAGGGCTACATTTAAAATTTTTTAATTTGTATTAATAGGAAGCTTAGGCTCTTCCCCTCCATTTTTATTTGCTACTCCACTAGGTCCTACACCTTCACTGGGGTCTTGTGCAAAACAAAAATGAAATCATAAACCAATCAATAAAGAGGATAACATGTGAAATTATTATGAAATAGATAGCAATAAAGTAAATTTAAACCAACCTAGGATGGGCCTACGTCCATGTCTAGAGGCATCCTATTAAGGTCAACCTCTAGCCGTTGGAGGATCTCCACCTCTAACATGTGTGCCCGATCCTCCTCTCCCAAATCAATGCCTGTGAGGGTCTTCCCTTTCTCCATGGATATCCATACAAGTGACTCTAGAGAAAATGTGGTAGATGTAACCTCTCTAGAAGGAATAACAATCTCCCTTTCTAGAGACTCACTAACCACCAGGTGTATCACAAACCTATTGTAAGCCTATGTTGCATCGATGGTGTCAAGGAATATGTCACAACATCAGCGCTCCATAGACTCATCCTTGTATTTTTTATGATAGGATGCATGTTCCATCTTGTTATGATACTTGTGGTTCTTCTGAGTCTATCCCCACTCATATACTTTGGCATTGTAGTCCTTCCAGTCTTGGTTCTTCTGAGCCAAGAGTTCCATCTACAAGTGCTGCTCAATAACCTCACGAGTAGCCTCAATCTTGCCCTTGATGGCTAGCCAATACTTGGCGTAGTCAATTTTAGTCATATGCCAACTATTGTCTAATTTATCACAAGCCACCAAGAAGTTGTACCGCAACTACAAATCTTCCAGTTGAGCTACCTAGTTCACCTTTTGTTCCTAGAGCTCTTGTACTTGTTTTCAGAGCTCCTCATTCACATGCCTACACTTCCACAATGATTATGCTAAGTACAATGCATAATACAACAAGGCACCTATTCTACCTCAGGAGGGAACTCAGGTATAGCATCAATTTGGACTACCCTTTGTGGGTCCCACTTAAGTCGGGAGTCTATTACACCAAAAAAGAAACCATTAGTCATAAGACAAAGATAATGCAAAAAAAAAAAGAAAAAAAAACAACACAAACATACCTATCTTAGGATTTATCTATTTCATATGATTAATCATGTCATCCACTATGTCTTGCATGAAGGAAAACTTATCTAGAATTTCTACCCATAGATGTGAGTAGAAAATGGATGTAGATTCAAGATGCATAGCAGAAGCATCACCTGCTATAAGATAAAGCATGTTAGCATCATAAAAAAAAACATAAAATTATAAAAATGATGTAAAAAATAAGAAGAAGAAGAAGAGAGAGGAGAGGAAGAGGAAGAGCATAATGAAAATGGCGGTGCAAAGCTCTTACCCAACAAATCCTTAGGGGTAAGACTAGGGGGATCGCCCATCTACACATCTTCAAACAAATGACCAAACTCACCGTTCTCAAATTGCATCCTCTCCTCTTTGAGCTACCTCAAGACTTCAATAGCATCTCCATCTACCATGTGTCCCTCAGGCTGAGGAACATCCTTCTCTAAGGGCTCCTTTTCTACAGTAGGGGCCCCCTCACCTATGTTGCACAAACCTAAGTTAGAGCATTTCTCCAATATATATATATATATATGGAAAACTCTGATCATGTGTCGTTAAGTCTAAAGCATAGCTTCTTGCCCCTTTCTTCAATTTTGCACATGGGCTTGTCCGCGAGTTGAGGCTTCTTGATCTGCATCTTCGATCTCACCATCTCAACCATGAGCCATGCCCCCCTTGCCACATTGCTTGTGTTGGTGGAAGAATCCTCTCCAACACTATCATGCACATGGTAGAATGGCCCTACGTGGCCCTTGGTGGTTACTAAAAAGGACTCACCAAAAGCCTTTGGGGGGTCCTGTGACCATGTCGTATGAAATAAATGGTAGATTCATGGCTTGGATATCTAGGTGGGATCTTGCACCATCCATATCCTATTTTCATGAACCACCAAGAATTCTACAAACCTTCTCAAGCAGGCTATGAAGAAGGAAAAATGTACATGAGAGCATGCCTCAAGGTTGCCACGAAGTTTAACAATTTCAACTCGTAGGCTATCAACAAGGTATTTGGCCCAATTGTATTGTGTCCCTTCCTCTATTATGTCTCTCATTACCTAAGCTTGCTCCACCCCAAGGACCTTTCTTTGGGAAAGAAACTTAGGAAATGCATGAGCATAGAAGATGGGATAGAGGTGTTGGGCCACTAACAATTTTACCTACTTCATGGGTATCCCTTGCAGCCTTTCTTAGTGCCCAGCCACTTTTCAGTGTCTCCTCTGTGATTTAGCTCTTTGCTAGTTTTCTCACCTATAGGTAAACCTTCAGAGGAAACACCAAAGAGATCCAAAAAAAGGTCATCCATGATCTCAAAGACCACTCGCATGTTGTGAACCCACATTCAGAAATAGTCAACACTCTCCATGAAAGAATCAATGAGGGCAATCATCTCCGCAATCGAGATGCTTGGGTTCATAACCAAGAATAGGTGTAGGAGCCTAGCCCATTGAAAATTTTAAGTTATCCTTATTGGAGCCTCATGGCACAACCAGTGCTACGAACTGGTCAACCTTGCCATACTTGAAAAGAAGATTGGCCTTAGTGCATCTTGAGATAATCACTATAACATCCTTGGACTTGCCTATAGATACAGTAAATAAAAGTAGAATTAGTAATGTGATGACAATGGAAAAATCAAAAATGCATAAAAATAAACACATGATACAACTTACTTAACACAAACGGTGTGGGGAATGGTGGTACTAGGACTAAAACCTCTTCTACACTTAGTATCCGAGCCCACTCAATGTCCAACCAGCCAAGATCCCAGCACTTCACATAGTATTTGGAGTATTTAGTAGGGTAATTCATCATATCTACCACAATTTTCCCTATAACTCCAGCACACATGTTCTCAGCAAATGAGAACTCTTGTAGGGCTATTTGGACTAGGACTAATATCCCTTCTCCATCGTGAAGGTTGTTTTCATCAATAGAAAATCTGGCAATAGGCAAGAAGGTAGTAAGCATTCTAAGTCATGAGATAATAGGTAATAATAATAATAATAAATATAAAAAAAAACAAGATCTATGGTGCACACTCTCTCCCTAGTCATAGCACAATGGTCACGAAAACAACAGCATCAGCGGTGGTCCTTGCCCATAGTAGGCCACCTTCCAAACCTCAAAACCCAAAGCCCAAATGTATGGGAAGCAAGAAGGAACCAAAAATTGTGAGTGCAACATGACAGCCTACCCAGTAGATGGTGTCTCTTGGCATTTCTCAATGCATGCCCTGGGAAGACACTACAGGGTGCGCTCACCTTCGTCAATGTTGGCAAGTCCAAGGTGTCTACGCTCATGCCTATGTGTCATCTTCTCATTGTTATGCTCTAGCTCTCCTATTGTCATGCTCTAGCTTTCCTCTGTGGCTGCTACACTCTACCTTGGCCATGCTATGCTTGGATGACTATTATCTCTAATGGTGAAAATGACAGGTTTACCATGGGTAAACTTCTATTTATACCCTTTAGGGTCAAATGACATGTCATCCTTCTGAGACGTCCTATATCCTATGCATAATGTAGGATGTTCTATGGCCTATGTGTAACGTGGAACATCCCATGTCCCACGCAGCATAATACCTAGAGTTAAAAAAATTTTCTAACTTTTTTAGCTTCTTACACAAATTTTTTTTTTCATTTTCTACTTGCTCGATGAACATTCAACTTGGCCCCACATTTCAAACCTTTCAAGCTTTGCATAGACTTACACCCTATGCATAGTCTATGGTCCGCTATCACCTTAAACTAGAAATTTTGTGACCAATCAAGGCCACAGGAAAAAACAAAAAATAATAATAAAATATACATAAATAAATCACTTTAGATACTACATAGTTAATTTTTATAGTATTGTCTTCCTTATTCTATGCATTTCACTTTATTAAAACAGGTGCTACTTAACATTTTTATAGTTACTTTCTAGGATCTCTTGAAAAATGAATGCATACAAGAGTCTTCATTCGCCCTTAGTCTTGACTGGACCTTATGGAAAACTCATGAGATGCATAAACACAAAATTTTTGGACTTCAAACCACTTACCTATGACACCAACATAGCATCCTTAAAGATGTCACTAGATTGGCCAGAACATCTAGTTCAAGCTCTAGACTTAGAAGCAGATGATGTGATCGAGGATCCCCTCATAAAAGTCCCTGTAACAACATGCAAAAGTGAGGCAAAAACATTGAAACTTAGTTTCTTACTAAAGCCTCAAATCCAACAAAGCATCTCTAAATTCCTTAGTGACAATGTTAAGGCATTCGCATGGTCTTATGAGGACATGCCAGGATTAGACCCATATATAATATAGCATAACATTATCCTAGATCCATGCATTAAACCAATTAAACAAAAGGCTACTAAGATCAAGCTTGAGGTTGTGTTGGCCATCCATGATGAGATCACTAACCTTTACAAAGCTATTTTCATTTAGGTAGTTGACTATGCAGACTGGGTTTCAAACATCGTAGTTGTCCCCAAGAAAAATAGAAGTATATGCATTTGCATAGACCTCCAAGACCTAAACAAGGAAACCATTAAAGATGATTTCCCATTGCCTAGTATTGACCAACTTGTTGATGCTATGGCCAGTCATGCCTTGTTATCCTTCATAGATAGGTTTTCAAAGTACAACCAAATTTGCATCAACCCAAAGCACTAGCTTACCACTACTTTCATGACCCCTTGGGAAACATTTTTTTATACAATAATGCCCTTCAAACTAAAGAATTTAGGAGCAACATATCAACATGCAATGACATATATCTTTAGTGACTATCTGTTAAAATTTCTCAATGCCTATGTTGACAACATAGCAATTAAGTCCAAAATGGCTCATGACCATGCGAATGACTTGGACTATGTCCTCAAAAATTACCGTAGACATGACCTTAGGCTTAATCCCAAAAAGTGTGTCTTTGGCATCAAAACTGGTTGCATGTTAGGCTTTTTGGTATCAAAAGCAGGAATACGTGTAGACCCCAACAAGGTCAAAGCTATCACCAACTTGGCGCCACTAGCAAACCTTAAGGAGTTGCATGGGTTACAAGGTAGGATAAAATTCATACATAGGTTTATTGTAAGGTTGACTGATAAGTTATAACCAATGCAACATCTACTCAAAAAAGGAATCCACTTTGAATGGATAGATTAATGCCAAGAGGCATTTGATAACCTGAGAAAGGAGCTAGCTCAACTTCCAATAGTCTATCCTTCGCAAAGAGATAAACCTTTCTACATCTATCTTGTGACCTCAAACATGTTCATTACTTCCCTACTTTGTCAAAAGCAAGATGATGGCTCCAAGGTTCCTGTTTACTACTTAATCCATACATTGGTAGCACATGAGGAAAAATATAACAATGTGGAGAAAAACTATCTTTCCTTAGTTTTCGTAGTTAAAAAGTGAGGACACTACCTTTTCCATAGTTAAGTCAATGTCATCTACAAGATCAACGTACTTAGGGCTATTACAACAAACATATATGAAAGTAGTAGAATAGCAAGGTGAAAGGCGATACCTGCAGAGTTTGACCTACACTACATAGCATAGGCATTGACAAAAGCTCAAGCAATAACCACATAACTCACAGCTTCACCCATAGATGATTAGGAAATAATAGATCTAGAATTCCTAGATGAGCATGTTAACAATATAAGCCAAGTAGCTACAAATTTTGAGGCCGTTTTACACTTTGATGTGCTTCAATCACACAAGGTGGTAGTGTCGCTGCTCTTATCACATTTCCCTTTGGGAGATCCAACCCTTCGCATACCACTTTGCATTTCTTTGTACAAACAACATGGTAGAGTATGAAGGTCTCCTTCAAGGCATATTAGTAGCTCAAGAGTTAGGAATCCAAAACATAGTAGTCCGAGGTGATTCGCAGCTAGTTATTAACCAAGTCATAAAGGTTTATGATTGCAAGGCACAACATCTACAACCTTACTATGATCTAGAAAAACACTTGCTTAAACAATTTGCAACCATAGATGTCCAACATATCCCCCATACTGAAAATGTCATAACTAATGCACTAGCTACTTTAGCCTTAAGCATAGTGCCAAATATGTTTTCCACTTTTCTTGCTTCGATAGTGGATTGCACTGAACCTATAACCCACACAACCAACATCACATCCATAAGTACAGCTCACATCCAAGAGTGGTATAATGATATTATGGCATACCTCCAATAGGTAGATCCCCCACAAAACTTAACACCTACCCAAAAGGACATTGTACGAAAACAATCATGGTAATATGTCCTCATAGGTGACAACACCTTATGTCATAGATCCTATGATATGATACTATAAACTTGCGTTAGTGGCAATGAAGCACAAAATATCATTGACCAAGTCCATGAAAGACTATGGGAGGGTCATATAGCTCCTAGGGCAATGGTAGCAAAAATTAGACTTCTAGGCTATTACTAGCCTTACATGAAGCATGACTGCATCTTCAAGGTCAAGGCATGTGACATGTGTCAGCAGCATGGGAACCTAATGCATATGTCACCTATTGCACTACATACTACGTACATCATGTGATCATTCCAACATTGGGGGTTGGACATCATAGGGCCTATAATGCCAAAGTATTTTGTAGGACATAGGTTCATCATTACTACAACTGAGTATTTCACAAAGTGGGCTGAAGCCATTCCCCTTAGGAAGAAAACATCCCAACAAGTTTAAAAAATCATTCTTGACAACATAGTGGCCTAGTTTGGTCTCCCCATGACTATAGTCATAGACAATGGACCATAATTTAGCAATGCAAAAACCAAAGCCTTCTATGAAAAGCTTGGCATCAAACACTCTTTCTCGTCACCATACTACCCTCAAGCGAATGGTCAAGTGAAGGCTACAAATAAGGTCATCATCAAGCTTTTGAAGAGGATGCTTAACAATAGTAAGTGATGATGGCATGAACAACTAGTCTACGCACTATGGGCCTACTTCACAACATGCAAAAATGTGATAGGTAAAATTCCATATAGTCTTGTGTACAAATCTGAAGTAATGTTGCCTCTTGAATTGCAAGTCCCATCACTCTGCATGATCCTCTCAAACCTCATTGATGGGGTTCAGAACAATGAGTTGAGAACCATCAATCTCAACTCTATAAAGGAAGAATGCATGCAAACACTTGATCGCATTAAGTGATACCAAGAGAAACAATGGCAAAAGCACTACCACAATTAGCATCAATGCCCAATCAAGAAAGGGGACTTGGTTCTCAAGGTTGTTTACGAGCTCGTAGAGAAATTCTTAACCAACTGGAAAGGTCCTTTCTTGGTCACTAAGGCTTACGACAATGGAGCCTTCAAGCTCACTAATTTAGATGGAAATGAAATCACCAATCCCATAAACCACTCGTACCTAAATTTGTACTACACCTAATAAGCGATATTGCACCAATGATGCAAGCAAGGTAAACACACATCCACTATGATGTTAAACTGGCACAGACTATTTACTACGATGTTAAACTAGTACAGACCATCTACTATGACGTTAAACTAGCATAGAACATCTGCTACAACATTAAACTAGTACAAACCATCCGCTATGATGTTAAACTAGCATAGAATGTCCTTGGGCTATGACATTAAACTAGCACCCACCACATGGTCTGCTATGATCTTAAACTGGCCATCCATTTTTTGCTACAATGTTAAACTAGCACAGTGGTCTACTGGGACCTTAAACTAGCACATCACAATCCGCCCAAACCTTAAACTAGGAATACGATTTGCTAGGATGTTAAACTAGCACAACAAGCAGTCTACCAAGACCTAAAAATGGGTTTGTAGGTTTAGCACCTATAGTTCAACATACATAGTTCTACGAAAAAGTGAGCGAGAATACTTTCAATCTTCCATCTTCCATCACATGCCCACACCTCTTGGGTAGAATGGGGTAGGGTGTTTCAGTTCCAGAATGAAGTTCACATCATCAAGGAAAAACCCTATAGGACAATTGCAACATTGTCATCACTGGCATCTTGCTGATCTTCTAGAAATGTCATTTGGCATCTTGCTAACCTTTTGGAGCTACAGCCACCATCACTAATCATTCTAACCGTAGCACTTGCCATCAACAGCATTTGTTGGAGTCCTAGCAATATTGTAGCCCAGCCACAGCACTGCCATCCTCTAGCCCTCACCATTTCCTAATCCTAGAAGAATGTCCAGCAACATGATTCTTTGCCATGTTGTTGGGTTTCTTGGCTCCTTCCTTCCATGAAAACTTCTGAGCACTCACATCCCCATTGCCTCTAGCCACTAAAGTGCTCACATCTAGTGTGGCTGCTAGAGCTTTCCAGCCTACCACCCCTAACACCTACATTGGCCCTCCTACTTTGGACATTACATGCAACTAATGCAACACTCGCAGTCCTCACAATGCCCAGGTAGACAGGACTTTACCCTCATTTCATATTGTGGTTGTTTTTCTTATTTTCTCTATGTTGCGTTTGCAGGATGAAGCCTATGAGGCATTTCTCAAGGGTGTGTTTCATCATGGTGGTAAGGCATTGCATTATTCTAATGTGTCCACTTTAGCTTGCCTAGCTACTTAAGAGTGCACATCCTTACTATCCCCTCAGCCAAACAAACCTCTACCTATTGATCTTGTAATCTTCCACATCCCTTGCAAACTTCCCTAATGCACATGTAACCCTTTCATACAATTTTCCACTAAACCCATGATGGACGTAATGCAATTTGTCCAATGGGAAGCCTTTGTGGGCTGGTCAAAGTCCCAAATGAATGTAACACAACTCATCCCAGGGAGGAAACACCTATCCTACAGATGTGATGTAGTTGCCTCTAAGCAAATGTGGTGCACAATTTTCCCAACAATACAAAAAAAGTAAAAAGCAAAAAAAAAGGTAAAAAAAAGAAGCAAAAAAGAATATTAAAAAAAAAGAGAGAAGAAAAAGAAAAAAAAAGGAAAGAAAATGACACAAGCCAAGTGACCAAGTTAAATGGCATAGCTAACATCTCGTAACTGGTCTAACCCTGGATCAACCATCTTACAAGTACTCTAATGAGAGGTTGAAATCCAAAGGGTAGGACACCTCCACATGTTGACTCCCTCATAAGCACTCTGATGAGGGATCATGCTTTGGCAATAAGCCATCATGACATTGCATCCCATAGTTTTCCTCTCCATCCATAGTCCCTTGACTCATCCTCCTAAACTACTTCCTATTATACCTCATTTCCTTGGCACTCTCAAGTATAGTGAAGCGTTGTCCAAGTAGACACTAACGAACAATGTTGGTGTCATGTTCATCATGGTGTTTCATATTCTTTGTCTACATCTCTTGGGATAGTCCTCCAAACATCAACAAAGAGGGGCCAAACACCACTAATTTTGGATTCATGGTTTTTAATGGCATATTTGTCTAAGTGTAAAAATCTAGGCAAAATTTTTCTAAGTCTGGTGTCGCGCTATGTAGCATAGATAGTGTAGCACACTGGAAGTCCTAACTTTTTGCAAAATTTTTCTAAGTTTTCCTACTATGCTCCTTAGCACACCTAGCGTAGCACATACTTCCATGGCCATTATACACAAATGTTAAGCCAGAAGTGGTTAATGGTTGCTGAGAATGGACCAAACAGTCTGGAAATTTTTCTATCTCCTAGACTATCAAAGCTTGCTATGCTCTCCAAATTTGCTAGCTTGACACATATCCCAGTTGCCAGTTCACCTAGGCATCAGGCTAGAGGTTGTCAAAGGTGCTCAGCATGGAAAAAATAATTTGGTAAATTTTCTATCTTTTGGGCCTGTCATGATCTGCTATGCTGCACAACGTAGCTAGCATGACACAAGTTTTAGGGCCAGATTTTCTAAGTGTTGGATAAGAATCTATCAAGATATCTAAACATGGGAGATGCATTTGGCAAGTTTTTGACTTCTGAGGTTGCCTATCCTACTACACCTCAGAGTGTGGTCGGCATTCCACAAGGAAACATTGCAAATTTTGGCAAAATTCATCAAATTAATGGTGCTACCCTCTACTACGCTACATAGCATAGACAGCATGATGAGTTAAAATCTACAAATTTTTTCTAAGTATTCATGCTATGCTCTGTCACGCTGTGCAGTGTAGATAGCATGACACATGGAAAATGCCTCCAGAAGCTTCCAACACTTAGCATCAACCTTCATTTCCATTTCAACATCTCTCTAGTAGCCATTATCAGTAGTCTACTTTGCTTTTGCAGCAAACCCCCCCCCCCCCCATTGATCCCCAAAATTGTTCCTATGCTTGACCCTACCCAGAAGAGGGGGAAAACGTAGTCTTGGAGAATAGACACTCAGTTGCATTTGTTTTGGAATTATTTGTAAGTACATGATGATCCTTTATACTCTGGCACATGTAGTTTAGGTGGTGTGGTCATAGTTTGGTAGTTTCTAAGTTCTTGTTCCTATCCTGCAGAGTGTTACACTTTGAGCTTAACACCTAGAGCTTAACATTTTGAGCATAACATGTCAGCGTGACTTGTCCATGACCATGCTACATGGGACCCAGGCCATGTGGCATTTAGTTCACATATCATGTCAACCATAGCCCTATAAATAACCCAATAATCAGCATTTTAGTGCTTGGTCAGAAAAATCATTTTAAGCACTAAGCATTAGAGCACTCTTAGCATCTTCATCACTCTCACACTTGAGCACCCAAGCTTGACATCTTGGCAAGTACCATGATAATTTTTTTGCACTTGTATAGCATGATGACTACCAACCCATCAAGCTCAGCCTCCTTCGCAGCTACTACCACTACGTCCGCAATGTCCCAGAGACTGTGACTACATTGCTATGCTACCATTGTTCCTATCTGACGTCACGTACTAGCTTCAAACATTATTCAATTAAAAGTCACATGCCCCAATCTTTGGGTAGTGCATTTCTCCACTCTCAAACTCTAGTTCTATATTCTTAGCATTTGTTTCAAATTTCTTAGCATTTACTTTTGCACTTTCTTCTACTATCAATACACATTTACATATTCATGTTATGTTATGTTCTGTTATTAATCATTGTCCCAACTCCCACACGAGGCTCATTAAAAAATTTGTTTACAAATGGTTACTATTACACCATGTAAGTCACTTTCTAATCAACTAGATAGTTTAGGGCACCTCATCCCCATTTCACCCAACATGGCCCTTGCATGAATTTGGGGTTAGGTTGTACACCCACAGACCTCTCGATGTTCCAACCATTGACATTTTCATACATCACAAGAACTACTAGTCCATCCAAATTCATGTAAGCATTAGTGGCTATGGATTCCACATCAATTACAACAATCTATAATCACTCATCTAAGATACATTCAAACCAAAGCTTAAATTTACAAACTGTCATGTTAACTCATGTTGTTACTAACTAGATTAAAGTAGGTAACCATCCTAGAAAAAAGAACTAATGTTTAAAGCCCTTTAATTTATTTGTAGATTGTAGGAAATGCACTGTGTAAGGATCTATTAGACTTAGGTTCTAGTGTGAATTTAATTTATTAAAAAAATATATAAAGCATAAAAACTACCATCGCTCAAAATGTGGAACATCAAATTAGAACTTATACATTAGTCCATCATTATTCCTTTGGAACATGTAAAGAACATTATGAACACCATCAATAGGTGATCCTGTCCAATATATTTTTTGATAATATATGTAGACAACTGCAAATGGGAGTTTTGGATTCTTATATAAATAGCTTAGCTAAGTACAGTTAATGCTAAGTTAGAAATTAAGGACCTATTTTTGGAAATCTTTAAGTAAAATGAACATGTATAGATTAAGAAAAGAAGAGTTCCATGCATCATGTACAATGATACTATAACATTAGAAAAATTTTGCATTGGAAACCAAAGATCTCTAATGAAACATCTTGATCTTAGATTCCACAAGCCTTGAAAAAGGAATCTGAAGCACCCTTAACAATCTTGCTGATTACCTAGGGACTTTGTAAAATGAATGTAAGTAAATTGAATACAAATTGTAGATGTAACACTAGAGAAAGCATACAAATTAACTTGACTAGCATAAATGAATTATTGAATTTTATTTAAATAATAAAATTTTGAAGAAAAAGAGTTTAAAATATTACAAGTTATGTGCCTATGATGCACAAAGAGCTACACGGAAGATACTTGAAGTCTAGTAAAACCAGCAAAGTATGTCCTATAATAGCTTCACGTTTCAAATGCTCCAAAGCTTTAATTCCAAAAACTCCTTTTGGTTATCAAGTACATATATGCTTCATTAGTTGTTGAATAATGGATGGACCTTTTGTTGTTCTACAATGCTCTAAGAGTCTCTATGCTCAAACAAATGCAAATTTTCCCAAAACTCCTTTTAATGTGAACAATATTAGTTTAAATAGGCCATTTGTTCCTCATTTGATGTTGTAAATTTTCTACCATGATTGATAATAGATTTTTGTAATTTTTAGGCATTTTAGGCCATCATCCTTAGCATATTTTTTACTTTTTGGTAAGTTTAATTCATATAGGTCATCAAAAATATTCTGGAATCCACAAAGGTATGCTAGCTTTCAAAATATATGTTGGCTACACCAAAAGTATGTTGACCTTGACAAAGATACATTACGTCTTATAGAAAACACATTGGCCTTGACATGGAAATCAAAGTCCAATAATTTATACACTACCCACAGGTGGTTCTAGCATTTAAATTGCCTTGACCAACATAAAAACCATGAAAAGCCCAAATTTGGTAATTCCCAAGGCATTTTCAGCCTTCTCAAGACCAAGTATATACATTATATAACTTTTTTCCATGTGGGAAATGACACAATTTTTAGTCACAATAAGTTAAATTATGAGAGAAAAAATCACATTTTATAATAAGATCCTACATCAAGCTTAATGGTGAAGGTTATAATTCCAATAAGTTGCAACATGAATTTTCTTCATGGTGTTTCATTGGTCCCTCTTTATTGATGTTTTAAGGATTGACCTGAGAGACATCAACAAAGAATGAAAAACATCACCATAGGTCTCTCACCAACATTTCCTCTCTACACTTAATTCCATAGTTATTGAACCATGTCAAAGAGTGCTTGTGATGATGAGATGATGTTATGATGAGATAATTTAGGGTAAAGGCTATATTTAGTTACAATGGAATGGTCACAGAGGTTAAAAATGAAATTCACATGTTGACATCATGGTAGTGGCATGGCAGTGACATGTTGGCTAATCAATATAGTCTTCAAGCTTTGTGCTTCAAAGTGATGATCACTTGGTAATGTTTTTGAGGAACTAACACTCCTTTCCAAGTCTTCTTTGGTCATAAGGCTTCTCCCTTTATTTTTTTTTGAAGTTGTTGATTTAAACTTTTGGATTCATTGACTTCTTAGCTTTGTTGGCAATTTTATTCCTCCATTTTTTTGTGGGGTAAAACCTTCATTGATTTTCATTGCCAAGGATGAACTTAGTTTGGTTTTCTCATTGAATGAGATGTGTTATAATCCAACAAACTTGATGATGGGGCATGACAAAGGGGGTGTGACATGGCCACAATGCAGGAATGCCAAACATATATCATCATCAATGTTTAGGATAAGGAAGGTTGTAATTAGACTATGAGATTTGTGACTTAAGAGGGGTAATGAAAGTGATATGAGACAAGTACTCTTAACATAGTAGGGCAAGATAACTAAATCTTACATGTCAAGGTCACATGGTAACTTGCTGCCACAATGAGTTGCACTTTTGTGATAACTTTCAGGTTTCATCCTGAAAGCACAACTCCAAGAGGATAAGAAAACAAGACAGAGAAAACATGTTGTTACAAAACATTGTATAGGGCTATATGAGATAACCAGGAAATTATAGACCACCATAGGCTACTATAATTACATCATTGAGAGATCTATGCCATGTGCATCATATATTTCACAAAGCTTGCAATTCATTCATTATGTCAAATAAGGAGAGATTGAGAGAGAGATTATGCAAGATCTCTTGCTATTAGTTGTAAAGGCCATTGATGTTAATTTTTGATTCACTTATAAAGAAAATCACATTTGATGTAATAAGGCTTGAGATAGGAATGGTTGACTAGATTGGATAATTCATTTTTATCCATGTCTACCACTATGAAGGCTTTGTTTCCATAGGTCTTGGTGACTAGGAAAGGCCCCTTCCAATTGGCTGCAAACTTGTCCACGTGTTCAAAAATAGCCTTAATTACCATGGCTCCTTCCTTGATCTTTCACTTGTTTAGGTTACATTGATGTTGTTGCTTCTACCTCTCTTGGTATTTTTTTATGTGAGCAAGTGTTTGTATCTAATGCTCTTACACAAAATCTAGGTCTATGGTGTGTAGCTCCTTCTTCTAATCGTCATTGATGAAGTCAGATAAAGCCACTCTCAGTGATGAAACCTGCAATTCAAGAGGTAAAAAATCTTTAGATATATAAACAAGGCTATATGAGGTGACACTAGTTACAATCTAAAAGGTAGTCCTATAGGCCCAAAGTGCATGGAAAATCTACTTATGCTACTTGTGTCTAGTGTTGTTCAGCATCTTCTTAAGCAAGTTTATAATGGCTTGTTACTAGCTTCAATGTTGTCCATTAGCAAGAGGGTAGTACGGTGACGAGAAGGAATGCTTAATTTCTAAGTCTTGACAAAAGTATTTTATTTCTTAGCTACTAAAATCTGGTTCATTATATGTGACTATGGTAAGGGGTATGCTAAAATAGGCTACTATGTCATCTAATATGAATCTATAGACTTGTTAAGATGTTATCTTTCTTAGGAGAATAGATTCAACCCACTTTGTAAAATATTCAGTTGTAGTGATAATAAAGCTATGCCCCATTGAAGACTTAGGTGTTATAGGTTTAATGATGCTAAGTCCCCTACATTGAAATTACCAAGTTATTTGAGTTGTGTGTAACATAGTTGATGGCACATGTATCAGGTTGTCATGTCGTTGATAGGTACTACAAGTTTTGACTTTCTACAGGAAGTTACTTTCCATATAGGATCAATATTATCCTAATCATCTAATTCTTGTAGCCATGGATTTAGGTCCTATATATCCTCCACATACACCTTCGTGGACTTGCTCAAGGACTATTTGGGCTTCAGTTTTGCCTAAGAAAACTAACAATATGCCATTATAAGACCTTTGACATAGTGTATTATCATCGACAATGTCATACCATTTTGATCTTTTATGTACAAATTTTGAGAAGTAGTTAGGTTCTGTGAAGATTCACCATGAATTAGGTATAACTTGATATCTTCATACCATTCCTTTTGAGGAGTCATATGAATAGTGCCTATAGAGGTACCTTCAATGTTCTACATGATGGGAATAACATAGTTCACAATTAAGGAAGGTAACTTGTTAAACACATCGAGCATCACACTAAGGGCCAAGGTTGCAATGGCATTAGCTAAGGTATTCTTAGTTTAGAATATATGATGAATACTAATGTCTATAAATTTTTGCATCCATTTTTCAGTTAGGTCATAATAAGGTTGCAAGTGTTTGTCTTTACATGCATAAACCTTAGTTACTTGGTTAACCATGAGTTGTGAATCACCTTTTATCATCAAACATTTAATTCCTTGATCATAGGCTACCATCATTTCTTTGATTAATCCTTCATACTCCACTACATTATTTGTACATGAAAACTAAAAACAATAGGTGAAAGGTTGGATTACACCAGAAGGCAACATTAAGATTGAAACCACACTAGCCCCATGGGTAGTTGAGGCCTTATCAAAGTGCATGATTACCCCATAACCCTTGGGTACCTCATTGAAAATGTTAACATGCTCATCAGGGAATTCAAGATCTATGGAAGCATTGTCTTCCACTAGGAAAGTCATGAGTTGAGTGGCTATAGCTTGATCCTTGGTTAAGTCTTGGTAGATGTAATGTAGGTCAAACTTAGCTATTATGGCTTTCCAACAGGCTATCTAGCTACTTTCATAAATATTGGTTGTTGTGACTATAAGCACATTTTCCTTGCATATGACATTTACTTGGCTCCTAAATATGTAGTATCTCCAGTTCTTCAATGAGAAGACTAGGGCCAGATAATACATTTCAACCTCAATGTATCGAGTCTCATAGGTAATTAATGCATGACTTAGGTAGCATACTGGTATCTCTACTTCATTATCTCATTTCTAACAGAGTAGAGAAATAATGTACATGTTAGAGATAGTAAGATAAATGTAAAATTTCTTATCCTTTTGTTGTGGATAGACCATGGGTAGTTGTGCCAAATATTACTTAAGGTTTTCAAAAGCTTCTTGGCATTGAGCAATCCACTCATAGTGAACTCCTTTCTTAAGAAAGTGTTACATGGGTTGTAGCTTATCCTTAAGCCTTGAGATAAACCTACAAATACATTATAGTCTACGTAGTAGTCCCCAAATCTTCTTTAGGTTAGTTGGTGCTTCCAAGTTGGTTGTTGTCCTAACCTTATCAAGATCAACACGTATTCGTACTTTAGACAATACAAAGCCAAGCATCTTACTAGTTTTGACACCAAAGATACACTTCCTAGGATTAAGCCTAAGTTTGTATTTGAGACATCATTTAAGCACTAGGTCAAGGTCATGTGCATGATCATTGACAATTTTGATCTTAACTACTATGTCGTCCATGTAGTCATTAAGTAACCCTAGCATGTAATCACTAAAGATATACATCATGGTTTGTTGATAGGCTACACTCAAATTCTTTAGACCAAATGGCATCATTGTGTAATAAAAGTTTTTCCAAGGGGTCATGAATTTCATAAACAGTTGATGTTGTTGGTTAATTCTAATTTGGTTGTATCTTAAGAATCCATCCATGAAGGATAACAAGGCATGTCCATCTATAGTATCAATAAGTTGGTCAATACTAGGTAAAGGAAAATAATCCCTAATAGTTTGCTTATTTAAGTCTCAAAAATAAATATAGATATGAGTACTCCCATTTTTCTTAGGGACTACCACTATGTTGAACATCCAATTTTTGTAATTGACAGCTTTAATGAAACTAGCTAGATACAATTTCATGATTTCATCACAAACTGCTAGAACTAAATCTATTCTAATCTTGCAAATCTTTTGCTTAATTAGCTTGATACTAGGATCACATATAATATTGTGTTGCATTAAGCATGGATAAAGACCTAGCATATCTTCATATAACCAAGCAAAGATCTTACTATTGTCTTGAAGGACCTTGGTGATGTCTTGAGCCTACTAAGGTCCTAGAGAGAAACTTAATTTTAGTGTTTTCTAATGTGAATATCAAACAGGCCAAAGTAACATCCCTCCAATGATGGGATCTTTCTCTATAATTTTTGCATGTTTGGGAGTCTTTTGGGATCATTTTTATGAATTTAGAATGTTTTGGGGGCTATGGGGACTTGTTTGGAGGTGTCAGGAGGTTCCAAGCCTCAAAACAAGTATCTTTAACTTTTCTAGTAGTCAAATAGACATCTTCATTAATAGTTAGATGTCTACACTGCGTATTAGATGTCTTCTAAACCTCAAAGACATATTCTATGATAACTTTTTCACTTGGGAGAGATGCCTTATATTTCTCAAAGATGTCTTTTCTAACATATTCTGCACTCAGGAGAGACATCTTCTATTTCTTAAAGACATCTTCCATGGATTTTAATGAAAATTTAATTGAATGATAAATTGGAGGAAAGATGAAGAGAAAAGAAGGAAATGGTATGCATAGATCTCTTGGGCCTTCAATTTGATAAAGAGAGTTTAAACAGAGAAAGAGAAAGTGTAATGAGTTGAGAGAATAGTAGAGAGAAAAATAGAGTCTTGGCATGGCACCTTGATCACCATCCATGTGAGTGTATGTTTTCTTTGATTTAGTGTGTGAGAGTTGGATTGAATCTCTTTTATTTCCTTGGGAATTTGTTCTTCCTTTTAGCTATAATTTCTCCATTTGAGCAAAAATAAAGCTTTCATTTTATTTTCTTGTTCAAATTTCTTATTTTTGTGACACTGAGAGAGATTGGATGTGGAATCCATGGGAGCTCCTCATCAAATTGGTATCAAATAAGCTTGGAATTGAAGAAAACTACATTCAAGTGGATAATTCTCATCTCAATTGCAAAGAATCACTCAAAAGTTTCAAGCTTGCATGAATTCTCTCTTGCTACTTGTTCTACTCATCCTAGGGTTTTATAATTTCCCGTTGATTCCTATGTTTGTCATATCTTTCAAGAATTGAAAGATAATTATGGAATTGTACACCCATTAGCTTATAATAGCTAGGGTTTGAAGATCTTATGCTCTTTTCTCTTAAGATATGAGAATTTATTATCTCATTTCTTGAGAAATCTTGAAAATTTCATCCTTCCTTGTAGAATCTTGTGAAAATTTCCTTTTAGATCAATTTTCATCATGCCTCCAAAGAAAAAAATTATTCAAGATTTGTCAAGAGACATGGATGACATGAGAAATTCTTTTAATCTCATTGCTAAGAAAATTGAAAATCTTGGAGAGAACAAAGAACCCACTTCTTCACCAAAAGCATCCAAGCAATGGTACAAGTCATGTAATTCTTGACCAAGATATTCCTCAATGTCATCCATTGAAGATGATATTCCTTTTGAAGAAGAATATTTTTGAGAAGGAGAAGCTCAAGATGATGCTTTTTTTTTTCATGCTCCTAGTGCTAAAAATAAGTCTCAAGGCTTCAATTTACCTAGGAAAGAGAAAAAGAAACTTCCTTCTAAGCCTCAAAGGAAGCAATGTGAAGGAATTGAAGTCACTCTTGCAAAAATCTTTCAAACATGCTTAAAGTATGCCTCATGTTGAAGTCAAATCCTTTAATGACATGAAAGGAATTAAATTTTCTCTCTCTTTGCTAAAAATGACTAACAAGTACTTTGAACTTGAAGATGTGGAAAATCATCAAAAGGTGTCTTTTTCTAAAATGATATTGGAAGGCATAACACTTGGATGGTGGGAGAAGGAAAGTAATTCTTACAAGTTCAAAAATATTACTCCTATCAAGGATTGGTCTTTAATGCAGTTTAAGCTCAAGCAAAAATTTGAGAAGACTCATCATAGACAAGAGGCCATCCAAAAACTGAATTCCCTAAGGCAAGGTGATAAGAGTGTGAAGGACTACTACATGGATTTTTGTACGTCTTTTCAACTTAAAAAAGTTCATTTGGATGATTATGAACAAGCAACTAACTTCCAAGGAGGACTAAAAAGGGATTATCAACAAGAGCTAACCTTCTATGAGCCCCAAACATTGGACAAGGCTTTTGAATTAGCTCTTAAGGCTAAAAAGAAACTTCAAGGTTACACTAGAGGTCCTAAATCTTCTAAGGGCAAGAACTTTAAATCTTTTGAAAGTGAGAAAGAAGCCAAGGAGAATGAAAATGCCAAAGAAGATACCAATGAGAAGCATGAGAAGATTAAGGAGGGACAAGATTCCAAGAAGGACTACTTCAAGAATAGAAAGGATCAAGGAAATGGCTATGCATCCAACCTTTAATGATTTAATTGAGGTGAAAAGGAACATAAAAAATGGAAGTGTGATAATCCAAAGGTGTCCAAGAGAAAGGAACTCCAGATCTCAAAAAATAAAGAATCCTCCAATAAAGGTAGACCTCTTGTGATTGAATATGCAACAGAAAGTAATTCTTTCATTTTTATGGAAAATGTAAATGTTAATCAAGGAAATGAGGAAGAAAAAATATTTGATGAAGTAGAGATCAATGAGAAAAGGATTTCTCAAGGATATCTTATTAACCAAAGGAGTGCTCAATACTTCAAGGTTTCATGGAAGGAAACCAAGGAGTTCATCAAAGGAACCCAAAGATCTTCAAGGTGCAAGATGGTGTATGTTGTTAATCAAGAAGCGTTTCTACCTGATGAGTCATCAGAGGTGAAGGATCCAAGACAAAGAAGTGGTAAGGATCAAGAGACTTCTCCAAAAAGGGTCAAGAGAATCACTAGAAGGTATGATTCTCATACTTTTTGCAATTGTTCTATATCTTGTGGCATGGGAAAGGAGATTCTAAGCCAAGTTGAGGCTATCTCATGGAAGATAGAAGAGTCTTCTAGCCAAGGTATGTGGAAGAATGATTGTGTTAATGATGGCAAATCCACATATGATAGTTTATCTTTTGAGCTAGTACCTTCAAAATGGAATGAAAAGCTTGTTGATGATTTCTTTAAAGAGGAGAATCCATTGGAATTGGGAACCCCTATTTGGGATCTTAAACCTTTAAGCTTTGAAGCAATTGGATAGCCACATGTTGAAGATCAAGTTGAATAAAAATTGAATGGGAGAAGCCATGAAGAGGTAAGTAAGTGTGATGTTTACCTTGTTGATGATAGTAATGTCTCTCATGTCGAAGCTAGCATGATGGATGCTAGTTTTTCACCTCAACTTGGTAGTGGTTTGTTCAATGGTAATGATGTTCATCATGATCATTGTAGTGATTATGATAACATTATGAGTCCTATTTTTTTCATATAAACAAAGTGATTTTTGATGTCATTGTTAGTGAGAGAAAAGCTAATGATGGTAATGAATTTGATTTTGTATGGGATAATGATGGCTATGGTGGTAGTCATAGTAGAAAGGTCATTATGGATGTTCGTGAAGAAATTAATAATGATATAATTTTCCAGAAATTGAAAATATATTCTATGGATTATGACAAGGATGAATTTGTCAAATGTATTGAAGGACTTGATTGTCTTGGCTATAAAATGGATGAGCAACATGAAGACAATCTACATTATGATGCTAATGGTGAAGGGAAGCTAAGTGATAGTCTTCCAAACACCAAGAAGAAGAAGGTGAAGAAGGGGAAAAATAAGGGAAAAAAGTAAGTTTTTTTGAAGAGACCTAATTCTTTTAAATTTTCTTAATTTTCTTTTGTTGTAGGTCATGGAAGAAACACGTGGGATTTGGTGCTCTCAAAATAGAAGCATGGTGAAGGCTTTGAGGGCAAAGACCACATTCACTCTTATTTCATGAATTTTTCCATTGTGATGTAAGCACAAAATTACGCTAGTGTGTGTGTTCATGTGTGTGTTTATGTGTGTCATGCAAAATTGTATTATGTGTCTATGTATTTGTGAAATAAATTTTGGATGATAGAAACAAAATGTAATGAGCTCTAACCAATACATGCATGTTGTGATTTGGTTTTTATATGAATTGTCGCCTATGTAAGGGGGCAACAGCTATTCCAAATGTAAAGGCATCTTGTGTGAAAATTGAAAGCCTTTTAAATGAAGAGGGTACTAATCCAGACATCAAACAAGTCAAAGTAACATCTCTCCAATGATGAGATCTAACTCTAGAGTTTTGGCATGTTTAGAAGTCTTTTGGGATCATTTTAATGACTCTAGGATGTTTTGGGGGCTATGGTGACTTGTTTTGGAGATGTCTGGAGGTTCTAGGCCTCAAACCAAGTATCTTTAACTTTGACCCTAGCAAGATAGACATTTTCACTAATAGTTAGATGTCTACATTACATATTAAACATCTTTTACACCTTAGAGACATCTTCTCTAATAAATTTTGTACTTGGGAGAGACACCTTCTATTTCTCAAAGACATCTTCCATAGATTTTAATGATCATTAAATTGAATTATAAATTGGATGGAAGATGAAGAGAAAAGGTTGAAAAGGTATAAATAGACCTCTTTGGCTTTCAATTTGAGCAAGATAGTTTAAAGAAATTTTGAAGAAAGAAAGAGAGTGTGTATGGAGTTAAAATAAGAGTAGAGAGAGAGAGAGAGAGTCTTGGCATGGTGCCTTGATCATCATCCATGTGATCGTGTGTTTTCTTTTATTGTCGAATCATTAGGCCTAGTGGAAATACAAGGCTACATGTTAGTGGCTATCCCATTGTCATCATGTAAGNTCGTGTGTTTTCTTTTATTGTCGAATCGTTAGGCCTAGTGGAAATACAAGGCTACATGTTAGTGGCTATCCCATTGTCATCATGTAAGGCTACATTGGTTGAAATACAAGACTATAGATTAGTGGCTATCCCATCATCAACATGCACCCTATGAACCTTGTATTGTGTAATTCTTATAGTTATGAAGAGAGGGGCCCTCATTGTCTTGCCATCCTGGGGATTAATTTTAACTTCACTATCATGAAATACTAGTATGATTGACTTAATTTCTTCCCTAGGTGAAGGTGGTACCATCACTGCATGAATAGACTCTTCATTAATGGGGATGTCTTTGCTAATATGAATTTAAGTTAGCATCTTAACTGAGTCTTTGTAGTGGGTAGAAGAAGTCATTACTAGGTCATATAGGCTAAGAAAAGTGTTCTTCTATTTCAAGGACTATTTCATCTATTTCATGGTGTTGAGAGATTCCTTGTCATTGGTGGTTGGTTTCTCATTCTTATTGCCTTTGACTTCCTCCACTTGACCAAGGATGTGAACTTCATGTTTCAAGGTTTGTGGTTTGGCCTCCTTTCCCTTCTCTTGCTACTTATGGTCCTCCCTTGTTTAACTAGTTGATATACCTTGAGCATTAGAGCTCATGAAAATAATTCAAACAGGTGTGAGCTTTGGTGAACCCACGTCTTTTTGCTAATTCTCTTTGGCCTTAGTGAGGATTGTAGAACTTAGAAGAGGGGATGAAAAATTTTCCCAAATAAAAAATTCTTTAACAAAGAACACACCAATTTTACATGGTTCCTCAAACTTGGGTACTCCAAACTCGAATTGTAGATCACTTGCACACCTCAAGACTTTGTTTCTCTCAAAATGTGGTTTGAAGGGTACCATGCCCTATAAAAGCTCTAAGATCCATTCCAGAGTGGTTTTTTTCCATGAATCCACTCAACCCCATAAGGTCCTAACAAGCTTAGAATGTGATTTCCAAGATCCCACAACCTTTGCAACTTAAGCTCTACTCCAAAGTTTTGTGGCACTACACCAACACTCAATCCTACAAGATCCCAACAAGGTTAAGGATGATGCCTTCTTGCAAGAACAACATAAACCCCAGTGGGAAAACTAGAAAGAGAACCAAAAATTTATAAGGAAAGGATGCAACTAATTTGCTAGTCCTTGTACTTTGAGGTATAACATAATTAATCACTTACAATAGTACAAAAGATAGTACAATGAGGCACAAAAAATAATAAAATAATGTACCCAATGATTGCTTGATGTTGACACCTACTCGCACACAAAACTTGATCATTTTCTAAGAGAATGAAGTCTTCTTATAGCCTTGATGTTTCTAAAATTACCTTGTAATTCATGTAATAGCTATCTAATGGCTAAGAAAGAAATCTTCTTTGAGATTGGGACATTTAACTACAAAAACATTCATTTGGGGTACATTTCTCTTCATCAAAGGAGACATCTATATGTAGACATCTTCTCTAGATAGAAGACATCTACTATTTTAGCAAGACGTCTTCTTTGGTTATTCTACACTTTGGTTAAGACATCTTCTACTTTTGAGGGACATCTTCTTAGCTTTTTGGCTTTGCTTCTTGAGGTTTCCTTTTGTTGATTTGGCTTATCCATGATCTTCAAAACTTCTTCATTTTTCTCTAATCTTCATCTTCATCCTTGTTCCACTTTTCTAATGAAGTATTTGTCCAAGCTCTCTTGAGTCCTTGTAGTTCCTATTTTGACATCTTAAAGTAGCTCTAATTCATTAAGTCTTCTTTCATGTCTGGTAGGTCCTTGTGATCTCCACTTTGAAATCTCTTTGTAGATATCATCTCTTAAGCTCTTCTTTAGTTCATGTTCTTGTCCTACATGCACAACAACCATACAAACATCCTTGTTCTCCATTTTCATTAAGGTTTTGACATAGCAAAAGGTCAAAAATCTCCCCCTCTTTAGTGATGTTCAAAACTTGAGAAAATGCATGATATGATAAACCAATAAATACCAAAAAGAATACTAAGACATATAAATTCCTATTGTAGCTAGGGACTAGGATAAAAGTGTTGAGGTTCAAGGTGGTTCAAAGCAAATAAGAAAAAGATAAACACAAATAAGATATGATGCAAAAGTAAAAATATATATCCAAAGAGCACCGCATACAGATAACCAAAAGAAACACCATCAGTCTATATCATGAACCATTTGCAACTTTCGATACAATTGTCTGAATCATGTACACAAAAACCACATATTTACAAATCCACAAAAATCACATATTTGAACATCTCCAAATTTCTCCCCTTTTGAACATCAACACAAAGAAGAGAGAGAGATCACCTGAGAAGCCTAATCACTGACTTTGGTTGCATCATCAAATTTAGACTTTGCCATTGATCTAGATGGACAAAAAGTGTCATCCTCATCTTCATCACTGCTGTGCTACTCATCCTCATTTGATGACTCTATTTTTTGAATAGGGGCCCTCTAGAGATGAAGCTTCACTCAAAACTAAGATGAAGCTAGTGCATCAAGTAGAGTTAGAGTTTGCTAGAAATATGAGGAAGCTTCCTTCCTATGATATGTATAAACATCAACAAGTACTCATTGGGACATGGTTCCAAGGATACTCTTCATGGTCTTTTGCTCAAAGGATCTAGGAGATTTTATTAAGGTGAAATATGATGCTTAGGTTGCATGGGGCCATGATACTTAGGCTGCTACATGGAAACATGATGCTCCCCCTAGACATGAGCTGATGGTGCATCAAGCTTAGAATTAAACTCCATCCCTGAGTCATAAGCACGAGAAGGTCTAACTATTTCAGAGGTCCTTGATGGAGTAATAATGTCCTCCTCATTATCAAAGATAGGAGTAGTGACCTCTGCAAACTGCTACCCATCCATAGGAAGAGGTAGACCAATAGCATACATTCTCTTATGGAAGTAAGATTGATTCCTCCCAAGAATCCTGATAGTGCAATAAAATGGTCAAAGGAGCTTCCTTAGGGGTGATGTGAGCTATACCCCATTATATTTTGACCTACTCAACTAAGGAGAGGCCCTAGATGATTATGGTGTTTTCTTCTTCTTATTTTATGAAGGTGGCCTGGTGCTTAATCTTACTTATACTGCATGAGAAATTATTTTCTTCTTAGCATACTCGTTGTTCCTCTTACCTTTGAACAAAGGCATCTTTGGAATAGGCACATCCCTCTAATGTATCAACAAGCTAATGAGATAGGGGTGTCCAAAGATTCTCTCCTTGGCATACAAACTCACCATGTCTTGATAGAGAGTATGCCCCAAATCTAGCAGTTGTCCTGTAAGGAGGTAGTAGAGCACAAAAGCTTGGGGTAACAATAGATAACTATAGCTTCTCCCTTTTACAGTAATGTTATAAAGCACAATAATGGATAAACTGCAAGCATCAAGAGACATCGAATTTCTATTAATTCTTCCTCTATCAAAAGATGTGGTTTCTCCAAACAAGACATCACAAAATTCATCATGACTCACAGGAATTATAACATCTATATAAATATCATTCACAGTATCAATGGTTATCCAAAACACATCTACACTATAAATCCCAAGGAGTGCATTCACAACCTGGGGAGACACCTCAATGAAAATATCTCCAACCATGGATGTAAATGCCCTGACAACAGCATTGGAAATAACAATGTTGTAATAAAATTCTCTAATTAACACAAACTAGAAAATTCATTGCAATAAACTCACTCCAGTTCAACACTTTAAAACACTCCATCAAAGCTTGCTACCTATGTAAGGAAAAAGACAAGGAGTGCTCAAAGATTATGTTCATGGATTGAGTTATCTCAAATTTGTGTTGAGCACTAGTGCTTCTAAAATGAGACATGTAAGTGCTTGGCATGCTACTAGAACTCTCTCTAGATCACTTCTTGGGTGACACCCTAGACATTCCTATCTTCTTGTGAGCCATATCTAATGAAATCATTGCTACTGGTGGAGCCATGATCATCCCTATGGGGTCAACTTCAAAGAAAAAGACAAAATAATAAGGGTTTAGATTTTAATAGTAGTTCTATATAAGCACTTTTGGTAGAAAAAGAAGACATCTTTCATCAAGAAGAGATGTCTCTTCTACATTTAAAATGTTAAGTAGACATCTTTCTTTCATAGTAGATGTCTCTTCCACACTGTAAGAAAAATCAAGTAGACATCTCGTTTTATGAGTAAATGTCTCTTAGAAGATGCCTTCAAGTAGATGTCTCCTCTAAATGAGGTTCAATAGGATGGGTTTTGGGAAAATCTACCAAGGACTATAGTCATAATAGATTCTTATAATAAATTAAAAAATTACCTCTATTTACCCTCTTTAATATCAAAAAATAAAGGTACTTAGAATGCTAGAGAAAGAGATTCCTCTTTTGAGGTTTCTCTTCTTAACCAAACTTCTTCAATGTCCATGGCTTGGCCCCCTCTCAAAAATTTGTTGGAGAGATCATCCTTTTTCTCCTACCCCTTCATTTTGACTCTCCATTCCTTCTTGACCTTCTAGTTCTTTTTAGTTATCCAATTCTTCATATAATCCTACATGGATTCCTTTCTTGGTGCATTTTCGTAAGACGAAGAAGTTCTATGGTATGACTAGCTATTCATATGATAGAACTTTAAATTGCATTTTCATTGCTTATGCCCAAATTTATGACAATAATAACATCTAACCCTCCTATTGTACTAAATCATTGAGGACCATTTTGAAAAATGGGAGCTTCTTTTGATTTGGATGTAGTGGCATTGTCTTTTGGAATGTTATTTAGCTAAGATGGGACTTGCGTAGGTGATTCATCTTATGTAGCATTCCAGCCCACTCTTATCATGTGAACTTCTTCCTTGTCCTAAAACCATCTAAAGGGATTCTTTTCCCTTCACTAGCCTTTCATTTACAAGTTTAACATCTATAATTTCTACTATAGCCTACTCATAAGACAAAGTTAGCTTTTCATTCTTAGCCATTAGATCTAAGAGTTCTTTCGTAAGATTAGAAATTGTTGAATTCAATAAAGAAATTTCTTCATCCTTTTCTTTAAATTGCTTATTCAACTTGTTGCAGAGATTTTGAAAAGATAATAATTCATTACATAACAAATCAAACCTTGCTTCCTCATTGAGTTCATCATCTAAGGAGTTAGTGTCATCATCTATGAGAGTGATACAAATGAGATGTGAATTCTTTATATCTTTCACTTCTTCTTCACTTTTCTCCTCATCATCCCTGAAACACCATAAAAATTTTGAGGCCTCAACGGTTCGATAAAATCTAGTGACTCAGGTAAGGGGTCGCGATAAGGCGCAGCACAGTACATATGAACTTTAGGAGATAGAACAAAACGATGGGTGCACGGTGGCAAGCCTTCCACTTTGCAAGTTTTCTATGTTTCAAAATCTCAACATTTAGCATATTACACTGCATTATGCAACATAGCGTAATGTCAAGTTGTGTAGCGTAATATCAAAGATAGTCCACCGCAGCATCAAAGATGGCAAACATTCAAGACTTCAACAACCCAACAAAAATATCAAGGCTTAAGCAATGATCTGCAACATGCTGCACATTTCAATGGGTTTTCTTTCCTGGTTAAGGGGCCCATTATGCTGCGTTACGCAGTGCGGCATAATAAAACCCCAAAAGAGATTGATCAGAAATAGAGGAAGTGTGGTGAGAATACTTCAACTTTTGCAGTTTCGTTATTTTACGCTGAATCACGCTAATGTAGTGTAATGCAACGTAATGCAAGTAATGACAGCACAATTCAAACATTAGTAGTTCATACGCCACAATACGCTCTCTAGCATATTGCAACGTAATCGAAGGATAGTTTGTTGCCAAAGTCCAAACAAGAGTGGTTTGCGACACACTACACAGCATAGCATCACAAGCTTAAACGACAACACATCAAGTCAACGACATCTTATAAGTTCAGGACACGCATCATCTAAACTGCATTTTCCTCCTAACCCTAACCTTATAAATGCCCCAGTTGACGAAGATCAAAGGGTTGGTAAAAAATTTCTCTGTCACAGTTAGCAAGAGAGCAAAAAGAGGATCAGCGATCGTGAGAACATCGAAGGTGATTGGCAAGAACTCTTGATAAAAAACAATCGGCTACCAGATATTCTCCCCTGGGTCTAACTTTCTTGCACCCAGATTGGCTAGAATAAGGTAGATTGACCCTCGCTTATTTCATCTGTAGATAACTTTCTTGCTGCTGGCATGTGCTTCGTCCAAACCAAAGCTTGCCTATAATCATTGTATCAAACATATTGTGTTCATAAATTAAATCCCAGATCTTGTAATTGTATTCCCTACAAATCTGATTCCTTACGTCCTATTCATACAAATTTGGCAATCACATCTAAATCGTTTACATTGTTTTCAATTGTTTTCGGGATTAACAATATTGCATTTCCTCATAAAGAATCATCATTTTGCCATCAAATTATTACAAAAATTTTACTGATTAAGTAAGTCCTTGTCTGATCGACAAGACCGTTTAGGTCACCTCGGATTCATTTTTTCTCTAGCACAGCCCTCGCATAGATCCGAGGTTAGAACTATGTACACAGACTTTCGTTTGGTATTTCCAGCGATCGACGTTTTCCGTCGTTATAGTTTTCTAGCGCTAGAAGGATGGCCTTTATATCTAATCCGTATTTTACGAGTAGTCTTGTAAGCTATCTGTACCCATTTTCAATCGACGTAAATGTAATACCTTTAAGGTTGTTTATGAAATTGTGAGGTGCAGATCGGTCGTTTCAACGATTCTTTGGATTCCTACAAGATAGAAAGCCCCGATTATTATCTTAGTTTGCCTTTGCCCTTCTGATCTTTACTCTTATCATCATTATTTCCGAATCACATAGAAAATGGTTACATCAACCATAGCTATTGACACTGCCAACCTAGAAAGCCCGTGGACCATGCAAGTTACACTTCCTATGGTCGAGCCTCCAACTAGTCCGATGCAACCACGCCGCTCCCTCAGGCTTCAAAACAAAGAGCCTAAGGGACACGCTCAGCATAGGGAACACTAAAATTTCCTCTGTGCTAAGCTGGCAGCAAACCTACCCATGTATCCGTAATAACTCGAGGAAAAATGAGAGTACAAGTTCATGTACTGCAACAAGAAGGAATTTATTCCTTCACCTAACACCATTGTGCCCCTGACAGATCAAAAAAAGTGGATCCTAGATCAAATGTTGATGGCAAAGACATCGCCAGAAAAATTAGAGGTCTTGTTCCATGATGAAATACTCCATGACGGGCAAGACGATCTAGAATCTCACTCTGAAGGAGGTAGTCATGCTGATTTCACCATGGCCCCTCCCTCCATGACGTCCCGCGTAAATCCATTGTTCATGGTCACCACGCCTCTAACATTATCCAATACCAATCGAGTCACGCATTCACCGTGCTTACATTTTCTTTCTCCGACTATACTTTCGGGCAAAGGTCCATCACAGATCATTCCCCAGCAGGTGTAATTACCTAATCCACCTCATCGTACACCTGCGCCTATGTCACCGCATGTGCACACGATAACTACATCGCAATTACCTACAACACCAACCTTGCTCCCGACTCACACAATGGAGCCTGCCACCACAGCATGGTGGGCTCCTAACATGTCTCTTGTTGCCCATCCTGCGCAAATGCATCATCATCCCCATCATCAAAGCCAAGTCCCACAAGTGCTAAACCAAGTTACAGGATCATTGCCCATGCCCCCGCTTACACAAACAGCATACCCAATGGTGTAGCTGACGGTGGTTGCTCCATCCGCACCAACCACCGGATGGTGGATGCCACAAGCAACACTACCTACAGGGACTATCTCGATAGCACCGACCATCGGCAAAGCCACTGCCTTTGTTCCACCACCCGGTGTGGCTCCTCCTGTCGTTCCACAAATGACCTCGTCATCTATGAGTCTAGATCAAGCCTTCCAGCTCATTCAGACCCTTACAGAGGAGGTCAAGCATCTCAAGGCTGTTGGTTCTGACACGGTGCAAGTCATGGATTTCTACCATGATGATCCTATTAGTCCAGCAGTCCCAGTCCTGTCATTGCCACCTAGGATGCCCCTTCCCCATTTCAGGAAATACAATGGAGAAGGTGATCCCAACGCCCACCTCATCACTTTCAGGTCAGAGTCCTTATTAATGCAACAATGGCCACATACTATAATCCAAGTCTTTGCTATGTCCTTAACGGGTAAAGCTCTGGATTGGTATTGAGCACTTCCACGTGCTTCCATTTCAACTTTGGAAGAGCTGCTAACCTAGTTTGTAACTCGTTTGAAGTACAATCTGAAGCCGAAAGTCACACTGGACCAGCTCATGGGAGTCAAACAAGACCTACTCGAGTCATTCCAAAAGTTCATACAATGTTGGAGCACCACCTTGAATGAGATCCATGAACCCATCGTGGAGGCCCATCTACTGGAAATCTTCAAGGGAGCGGTCAACAACTTTATCAAGTCTAAGCTGTATTACCTCACTCCCCGTTCCCTCAGCCAAGCCTTTGCTCAGACTAAGAGCATCCAAGATGCAGTGGAGGCTAGTAAAGATCTGGCGTATGTGGTCTATAAGAATGCCCATAGCAAGGGTAAGGACAAAGGCAAAGCTACCACAACAACAGTAGCGATGGTTGCTGAAGAGGCCGGAACAAGAAAACAACTACGGAGCTAGCCGAGCCGACAACTAGCTCAAATGGTGCCAATCAAGAAGCTCCTTCCACCCCTGAAGCATCTCCACAACTGAGGCCAAAATTTGAACATAAGGATTGCTCAAATTACGCAGCTCTACCTATGAAGCCTTTAGAACTTCTGAAGTAATTATTGGGAATCGGTCACATTCGACACAAGGCGGTGTCCGAGGAGGCTCTGAAACATCACAGGCACCACTGTGAGTTACTCAAGAATCCCTCCTTGGCCCAACCTAATGAACCACTCGTTCCCAAGAACTTTAGGCTAGACCGATTCTGTGGCTACCATCAATTGTGTGGTCATGACACGGATTACTGCTCGGCATTGAAAGATGACATTCAATGTATCATTGATCAAGGTACTTGATCTTAGACAGCAGTAGTCCAGCTTGCCCCGAAAATCAAGCCATGCATGTGTACCAGGACTCGTTAAACGCAAATAACATAGGGTATACAATTAATGTGGTAGGAGCAAAGGGTGATAATCGAGCACAGCCGAAACAGCCTTTCGTGTTGTGAATGCATCCTCACTCTTCCCGAAAAATGGATCCATCAGCATTGACAAGTGATGCTCCAAGGCAACCTTTTATCCTTCGAGCCCCTTCTTAGACAACTTCTCAACAACCCCCTATTGGTAAAGTCGTGGCCTAGCCCACATCTACGCCTAAGGCTCCCTTTGTCATCAAGGTGCCAAAACCATCAATCACCCCTCCTGTGCAAGGGAAAACCTCCAAGTCAATCTCTTAATCCTAACTTAATGGAAAAGGAGAAGGAGGTATGACAACTGGTATGGCCAAGGACCATCTTATGCTGGGGTTTCCCAAGCCTAAACCCCTCACTTATATACCCTTGGCCCCATTTTCTAAAAATGGTGAAGTTATGCAAACGTAACCATCTCCTCCTAGCCAAAAGAAACATAGCCCTCAACCAAATGTCACTCCTCCCCAAGAAATTCATCTCCTAGGGCGAATGGAAGAGGAAAAGGGTGATAAGTAGCCAGATCGTGGGCAGGATCTCTTCGACGCATTTATGCAAGTCAAATAGGTTCTAAAATAAAAAAATACAACATTGAGCCTTTATGACATACTCATGACATCACAGAAACATCGTGAGGCTATTATTCATATGCTGACATCCATACCCATGGACAAAAGCCTGCCAACGGATGAAGAAGCAATTCATGCCATTATGCTTCCTCTCGTAGCTGAGAAGCCCAGGCCTTCCTTGTTGACCTTTCACAATGAATCCATTAAGGATGACCCAGAGAAGGGTTAAATGACAATGACGTCCATGTTCATCACCATCCGGGTTGGCCAACACCAAATTCAGAGAATGCATGTGGATGATGGGGCAGCCGCTAATGTCATCGCATATCCCATAGTGGATACGCTAGGCCTGATCGATCAGATCAATCCTACCATGACGTCATGTTTAAAGTCATTCAACAGGACATGAGTGCAAGTCAAAGGCACAATGCACATCAACTTTGTGGTAGGGGAGCAGTTCCCCATAGACACAATGTTTATTATCGTCAAAGAGATACCTAGCTTCAACTTGATCCTGGGGAGGTCTTGGTTGGCTCAACTGAGGGCAGTTTCATCACCTATCCATCAGGAGATCCATCTGCCCTACATAGGAGGAGAAGTGATCATCCATGGTGATGAAATAACCCCTCAGGCTGTTAACAACATAGAAACGAAATAGGGGTCAGAAATCGAAATGTCTGAAGATCAGTTCCCTGTCCGGATACTTGAACAAGCTGAAATAGTGGCTGATGACAGCCTAACTTGGGCTGAACTACCATTCCTAGAGGAAGAGTGTGATGTGAAAGAAAAGGGTGGTAAATCCCCTCTTATTTACATGTCACCAAAAATAAAAGCGATCAGGAAACAATTACAGAGCTAGCCAGTAAACTTTGTCATCTAACTGCCGTACAATTTACGTGTATTTTCTTTCATCACCTATCCTATCTTTGCTTTACAAACACTCATCTCATTTTTATGCTTACTCTTATTCCTTGTGCTTCCACCAACTACTCTCATTTACACTTATGTTTTTACGCTCCCACTAGTTATCTTTGTTACTCTTAACTTTATCTACCACATGTATGCTTTGCACTTAAACTATCCATGGCCCGCAATGGCCTTAAACTACCCATGGCCTACAATGGCCTTAAACTATTCATGGCTTGCAATGGCCTTAAACTACCCATGCCTCGCAATGGCCTTAAACTATTCAAGGCCTGAAATGGCCTTAAACTACCCTGGGCCTGAAATGGCCTTAAACTACCCATGGCCCGAAATGGCCTAAAACTAATTGCAGCCTGCCATGGCTTAAAACTAGTGATCTAATGTTATTTATTCTTTCACCACCATATGTCCAGGGCCCGAAATGGCCTTAAACTAGCCAGGGCCTGCAACGGCCTTAAACTACCTGTTAAATCATAATTTACACTTGAACTATCTAGGGCCCGAAATGGCCTAAAACTAGTTACCTTATTTATGCTTTGCACCCGAATTATCTAGTAGCTCGTAATGACTTTAACTAGTAACTTCATTTATGCTACATGCTTAAAACTATCTGTCATTTCTCATAGCATCAAAACCTACTTATTTATGCTTTGCATAAAACGAAAATAGCAAAAGAACATCAACTTAGACCAAATTTGCATTAAAGTGTCAAAGAAAAATATTGTCTTTTCCATCATAAAAAATGAACTGTGGCTAGTATAGCCACACTATGCATCTCCTTTGTCCCCACTATCCCTCGTATCCCTCAGCTTAATCTCCACTCCGAGCAAATCATCCTCATAGGGGCCACCCTTTTCAGGCGGTATTTCTTCGTGGGAGTGTCCCTCCCTACCAGGCTCTTCTGTATGAGGTTGTTTGCCATGACGTTGATCATCATCAGTATGCTCTGTCTCCTGCAAACCCTCTTCGTGAGGACCTCCATCCACGTTATGTTCATCTCGCTTAGGAACCTCCCCAGGTCATTCCTGCAATTATACCTAACACGCATACTGACATCACGATCAAAACTAGGTATGACAAGAAGCATAATAAGGTAACCAATCACCTATGATGGTCCTGCATCAGTAGCAAATGGGATTTGTTCTAAGCCAATCCACAGACATTGCATGATTTCATCCTTGGTAAGCTCAGACCAAACCCTATCCCCTAGATCGATTCCGACCTTGACCTTCCCTTTCTCCATAGGAGTCCATCGGGGTGCTTCGGGGAAGAAGGAAGGGACAGTTGTCTCCCCCAAAGGAAGGGTCATTTCCCTTTCTGGGGAGGCACTTACTGTCACCTACTCTTGGAATTTTTCAAATGCAATGGAAGCACCAATAACGTCAAGAAATAGTCGAAGAGACTGAGCCTCAATAGCAGAGTCCCTGTAATGTTGACGATAGGCAGCGCATTCCCTCTTATAGACATATTTGTCGTCTTTCTGCATCTGCCCCCATTCTTGCAAACTCGCACTAAATTCCTTCCAGTCTTGATTTTTTTGAGCTAGGAGATCCATTTGCATCCGCTGTTCGACCAGTTCACGGCTGGTCTAGACATTGTTTTGGACAACCGTCCAATAACAGGCATAGTCTACAATAGCCATCCACCAGTCCTTGTTGCCCATCCCCTGAGCTTGCAGGAATTCATTCCATGACCTCAAATCTCCCACTTCATCACCTAGAGCTACCCTCTCTTTCTCTGACCTTTGTAATCTCTTCCAAAGGTCTTCGTTTACACTTTGACATTCCCATAAGGAGCGAGTTGAGCATACCACACATTTACGCATCTCAATAGGCTTCCGATGAGGGTTCGGTGGTTTCTAGATCAGTAGGCTCTGATGGATCCCATCTAAGTCAAGCTCCTAATAACATAAAATGGCAGTTAGGCATAATTAGGTAACATAATGCCATGATGGAGTAACTTCTACGTAATGATGATGGTGTACCCGCTTCAAGATTGATTTGCTCCAAGCGACCGATCATATCTTAGACAACCCCTTCCATAAAGATGAATTTATAAGGAAATTCGCCCCATGATTGAGTCACCACTGTTGACAAATGTACATCCTGGTCACCTATTACGCAGAACAAGTTCCATGTGAGGACATAATCGAAACATTACAATGACCAATATAACCTTTAGAAGCAATTGCCTAGAGTTGAGTACGCTATAAAAGTTAGCCTCACAGAGTCACCAATCATTTACCTCTTCCTATCTAGGCCGAAAAGACATCGGCATCTTCCACTGCTACTCCCTTCTCGCATGTGGGAACGTGCGCGCTGCTCATCGTGTTGACTGCAGCCTCTTCTTCCAAGGCCGAGGCCTCTTCCTCATGCTGCAAAACTATAGCCCCTATTTCAGGGGTTAATCTTTCCACGACCTTCTCCTTCGCTGTCACACAACGTTCTCAGTTAACATAGAATTTTACTCTAGTTCAGTGAATTACGCCATAAGATTATCTATATCCAGCATAATTGTAACTATTATCACATTCCTTTGCTTACCTGCTGAAACTTGACTTGCATCTTCTACCTCGTACCACTTACTGGCTCGGCAGACTCCTTGGTCAAACAAGGCTTCTTCCAGGGCACCAACGAGTCCACTATCTTAGCTTCCAGGCACTTCCCCCTCGATGCATCACCAGTATAGGAGGGGAGCGCCCCACCCACACTATCTTGATCCCGCATTTGGGGTACCGTCATGTTTTTAGTCGTTACAGACAACGACTCTCTGATTCCTTTAGGAGGGTCCTATGACCGAACAGTGCTGAAAATATGGGAAATCCATGGTTTAGAAATCTGGTTGCAGTCCTACTACACCCAGACTCCATTTCTTTGGACTACCAAAAACTCGACAAAGCGCCAAAAGCAAGCTATGAAAAAGGAAAAATGCACATTGAAACAAGACTCAAGCTTCTTGCGAAGCTTGACCATTTCAACACACAGGCCTTTGGCAAAATAGCTGGCCCAATTGAATTACGTCCCCTCCTCCATGACCTCTTACATAATGCGAGCTTACTCATTGGTGAGGAATCTCCCTTGGGAGAGTGTCTTGGGGAAGGCCTGGGCTCGAAAAAGGGGGTAAATGGTGTTGGCCACCTCCAACTCAATCCCTTCGGTAGGAATTCCTTTGGCCTCCTTCCCAACCCCTAGCCACTCCTCCATCTCTTCCTGGTACTTGGCACTCCTCTTCAACTTTTCCTCTATAGGAAAGCCATTAGAGGGGACCCCGAAGAGATCGGCAAACAGCTGAGCGTCGATTGCAAAATTTATGCGCATGTTATGCACGCGTATGCAGAGACACTCAGCTTCTTTGCTGAAGGAGTTGACTAAGGTCAACATTTCACCCATAGTAACATTAGGGGTTATGGCCAAGAACAGGTCCATTAGTCCAGCCTCCCGGAGATTATTGGTCAAGACAACTAGGGCCGCTCTATAGCCAAGCTAGAGTTGTGCCTCCTTTATGTCACCATACTGGAAAAAGATATTGCTCATGTCGCGATCAGAAGCCATGATCGTAATCTCCCATGATTTCCAGACTGCACACATAAAACAATAGCTAAGCCGAGATAACAAAAAATAAAATAAGACAACTTCACACATCATCACTAGCTAATAACATTAACATAATTCATTGTCGTAACGAAGTTTACTAGGTCCAAATGGCAAAGGGAACGGAGGGATTTTCCTTCGCACGTCGGTGACAGTGAGGGGAGGATCCAAAGTCCATTCCTTATCTAGCCATCTGAGATTTTTACATCTAGAAAAGGAGTCAGCATAGCAGGTCGAGTATTCTAGAATTTTGAATGCTAGTTGTTCCATGACAGCGGCCCGTACGTTGCTAATAGCAGTAAATTCACCTATATCCCTTTTAGTCAATGACAAGGTATCATTATCGCCCAGGAGACCGTTGTCATTGATGAAGAATCTGCATCATAGAAAATGAGCAAATTCTTTACGCTAAACGTAAATTTAAACAATGGTTAACGCATTGCCACACATCGAAATGATACAAACTTAAATTCTTACCCACCGGCATAATACACAGTACCAGGTTGGTTCTGGAAATAGGTTGTGAGGTGACAGGCCATGAACAGAGTATTGTAGGAATGATAGCAGTTGAATCTGGATACCTCCCAGATCCAACTCAAGCACCTCAAACCTTTGGCGCTCTATTCATGGTCTTTCACCTGCACAGTTTCAATCCTGTCGTCTATCAGGAATCCCAAGATGCCTTGTGTTGAACCAACCAGTAGCGTCTCCAAAGTAGCAGTAGCTACATTGCCTGGTAGATGCGACCAGATGATTACACTATAGTTAGGAAGTAGAAACTGTAAGAACCCATGAGCGTCCCTTTGGAACTACACCACCTCCCCCTTTATACGAGCATGAGGAGGAGGAACATTGGCTGTGGGGACATGCATGCAACAGAGAACTCCCACGATGTCCAAAATGATTAGGATGGGCTTTAGCATGATACTGTACAGTAAAAAAACATACTACCATTAGGCAAAACGTTTAGACATGAACCTTTATCATGCTAAATTATGGTTTTCCTGATTCCCTAAAAACTATAGGTTCCACTAGAAACGCATGGCTAGAATCGCCCAAACCCTTGCAACAGCTCAAGGTTTGTCTTTGACAACGACAATGAAAACGAAACTGCGTATCATTCTAGCGTAACATGTAACCATTACAGGAATAAAGGAAAAGAAAACAAAACCCTGATTATACTACCCACCAGCTATAATACCTAGGTTTTTTCGATTATACATGACGTTCGCTCAATCTTACTCAATGTTACCTAAACCCTCGTAATGATATGAGGTTCGTCTCCAATAGCGAAGACAAAAGTAATATCGCAAACTGCAATGGCTCAGCCCGCATAAACAAATATTAGCACTCGATGCAACATACACATTCAAGATAATAACATACAACACGAAGCCACAACAAATATAACAATAGTGCAAAAGGGTGGACAACGACTTACCGGTTAAGCTAAGTAACTTCCCGAGCCTCGACTCTAGCCTGCAAAGCCCGCTGCAAACTCTCCTGCACTTCGTCAATCCTTGCCATATGGCTTCTTCCACCACAAACCCAACATTCTATAGAAGAAAACCCAAAAGTAGAAATTTAAAAATTTTTACCTCTCTCTTTACTTTTGAAAGGATTTGATCTCTATTGATTGGATCCTTTACCTCTCTTTGCTATTAGTCTTTGCAATTTCCTTGAGAGAAAGACTATCTCCTCTTCACTCCCCTCATCTAGCTCATTAGGCTCCTTTACCTTGGTGACTAATTTAAGGTCAATGGATGACTTTTCTTAAATAGGTTCTTTGCTTATGAGACTTATTTCATAAGAAATGAGAGCACTTTGAAACTCTTCAAATTTAGGTTTAGAAAAATCCCTAATTTCTTCTATAGTAATCACCTTTGGTCCAAATTCCAATTGTAATGTCCTAATCATTTTTATAATAACATTTCTTTCTTGCAAATCTTTACCTGTACCTCTAATGGCCATAACAAGATCATTTTCTCTAGAAAAGTAATCTTTACTTTTTTCACCTTATCTCATTTTGAGGTTATCATACTCACTTTGTAAAACTAATAATTTAGATTACTTAACAATTGAGGTTCCTTCATAAGTATCCTCTAATGTTTCCAAATTTTCTTTGGCCATTTTACAACCAGCTACTCTATTAAACTTAGATTTATTTAATGTAAAAAATAAAAAATTTTAACTTTTGAGTCATGCATGAACCTATCTCTTTCTTCTTGGGTCCATTTTTTCTAGCGCTTAATGGCTCCTGTTGTGCTATTGATAGGTAGTGTGTAGCTTCAAGGATGGATTCTCAAACTTAAAACTCCATCAATTCAAAGCACCCTTGCATTCTTTCCTTTCAATAGGCAAAGTCAAATCCATTGAACATGGGTGGCTTTGTGTAAGATTTCTCCTTCATTGTTCACTCTTGGAAGTTGATGTAGAAGTAAGAGTACCAGGCTCTAATACCACTTGAGGATCATAGAACTTAGAAGGGGGATGAATAAGTTCCCCCAAGTCAAAAATTTGTTACAAAAGCATACACCAATTTTATGTGGTTCCCCAACTTGAGTACTCCACACTCAAAGTGTAGATCGCTTGCACACCTCCAAACTTTGTTTCTCTCAAAATGTGGCTTCAAGGATACCACACCCTATACAAGCTCTAAGCTCCACTCCAGAGTGATTAGTCACCACGAATACACTCAACCCCATAAGGTTCCAACAAGCTTAGAACATGGTTTCTAGGATCCCACAATATTTACAACTTCAGCTCCACTCTAAAGTGTTGTGGCGCTACACCAAAACTCAATCCCACAAGATCTTGACAAGCTCAAGGATAATGCCTTTTCACAAGAAGCACATCAACCCTAGTGAAGCAACTAGAAAGAGAAAAAAAATGTATAGAGAAAGAATGTAATTGATTTGATGGTCCTTGTACTTCGAGATACAACACAATTGATCACTTAAAATAATACAAAAGATAGTACAATAAGGTATACAAAAATCATAGAATAATATACAAATGATTTCTTGATGTTGACACTTGCTTGCCCATAAAACTTGCTCATTCCCTAAGAGAATTAAGTCTTCTTATAGCCTTAATGTTTCTAAAATCACCTCAGAATTCATGCAATAGCTATTTAATGGCTAGGGAAGACATCTTCTTCAAGATTAGAACATCTCACTACACAAACTTCCATTTAGGATAGATATCTCTCCATCAAAGGAGATGCCTACATGTAGACATCTTTTCAAAATAGGATACGTCTACTATTTCAGCAAGACATATTCTCTAGTTCTTTTGCTCTTTGGTTAATACATCTTCTAATTCTAAGAGAAATCTTCTCAACTTTTGGTCTTTTCTTTCCAAGGCTTCCTTTCATTGATTTGGCTCATCCTTGATCTTGGAAACTTCTTCATTTTGCTATAGTCTTCATCTTCATTCTTGCTCCACTTTTCTAATCAAGTCTTTGTCCAAGATCTCTTAAGTCCTTGTAGTTCTCATTTTGACATCTTAAAGTAGCTCTCATTCCTTGAGTCTTCTTTCATGTCCAGTAGGTCCTTATGGCCTCCACTTAGAAATTTCTCTATAGATGTCATGTCTATGTTCTTGTCCTACTAACACAACAACTACACAAACATCCTTGTTCTTCATTTTCCTTAAGATTTTGATATATCAAAAGATCAACACTTAGTCATAGATTTACCTTCTTGCATTGTTTGTTAGGTGATTTCTTGTTGTTGGACTATAAAAAAGTCATTATATTGGACACAACGGGAGAACGTTGATCAGTTTGAGTTGTAGATGTAGCGGTAATGGGGGGTGCACTTTAATGATGAAGGATTATTTAGGAGGTGTTGGTGATGGTATCATTACAAAAAAATGAGTCCTTGAACTAAATGAAGTTGAAGGTCCCATTTTGTCATGAGGAGGTACACGAATCACAAATGACTTCCTAGTAGGTCTTGGGTTGTTGTTAATGTTGAATGCCTCTAACATGTATGGGTTGTTGTTTGCATTCAATAGGTCTTTATACACCTAAATTTATCGATTTTGTGACCTAAATGATTTTGAGACATCAAACACTAGTTCTCTATTATCTATCATCTTTTGCATGCCATCTTTCAAGGCTAAACAAAAATCAATTTCATGACCTAGCAATTTATGGTAGTGAAAAAATCAATCAAGTTTGAAATATTTTGATACTGATGGATCATCGTTGGTTGTCATAGTCAGATCCTTAGTGATTTTTCATAATTAACCATGCCTCATAGAGGCACTCTCAATCATCTATTTATATTGGATCCCACCACTCTTGAGAAGCTAGTCAAGGAGCTCAGATGGATTCAAGGGAAATTTGGTGTACTTTTACCAATATTTCCTCTCAAAGTTAGGTCTTGTATGGTTTGATGTAGAGGTCCTTCAACATTGAAAGTTGGTTAGTTATGGTAGGGGCCTTGGGTTGGCTTGTTTTTTTTCCTTGTGTAGTCTTGTTTTCATTTTTACCATGGTTGCCATGGCTACATGGATTTGTTTTCCACTCTCCTTATCCTTCCTTGTGTGTTGATTCTTGTACGCTACATAAGGAGGATCATGGATGGCCTAAATAGCATCCTCTATGTTCTTAGTTTATGAGAATGCCTCACTAAGGGAATATGGATCTAGGTAGTAAACTTTCAACTTGATAAAATCATTACCCACTTCTTTGAAATGGCCAGAAGGTGGATTTCAGCTATTGGCTCAAGATTCTCATTTAGTAGAGTATTCAATTATTGGATGAACTTCTGGACAAGTTTAAAAGGCCCCTATTTGATTTTCATTAATTGGTCCAAGGTGGTATCTAGTTTCAAGTTGTACTTGAAATGATTCCCAAATTGTAAGATCAAGTCTTCCAATAAGGTAATAGATCCTCTAGGCAATGCACGATACCAGTCTAAGGCCTTCTTGATAAGGGACATAGGAAATATTCACATGATTGTGTGAGGCCAAGCCTATAGTAGCAAGCAATCAAATTGGAAGGTGGTAAGGTACATGTTGGAATCACCCTCACTATTGTACTTCGTAAATTATGGTATGGCAATACCTATGGAAAGAGTAATTTGTGGAACAATTAGACTAATGGAATCACCTTAATAAAAGTTCATTATTTTAACTATCTATGAAGTTGAGGCCTTGAGCTTGTGTAGCTCTTCCATGAGTTCTTGAATCATATAGAAGGCCTAATTTAAGCCCTAAGGCACTCCAAAAAGTTGGAGACTTTGTACAAAGGGTTGTGAAATAATTTGGGAGGCTTGTCGCCCTGCGATGGGCAATGGTAATAACAACAAAGGCTATGTAATCATGGTTGTAGGGGGACTAAATAATGAAAAAGAGGTTTATGCCAGTATTTGGGGAACAAAGAAGGGAAATGGAGTATGTGATGCTTAAATAACCTGGGATCCCACTAAGGGGTCCATTGGGTGAAGAAGGAATGAGCTGTGGTGAATGCCATGGGTGATGGCTATGCAGAGTAGGGCTATGTAGTGAAGGACATGGAGGATAAAAGAGAGGCTAACTAAGGCATGGATTATGCTTGGTGGATGGCTATGATAGGCATTAGCCCAATCATGATAGGTTGGGCATGCAGAGAAGAGGGTTGAGGAGCCTACCCCATGGAAGATGTGGGAGAGGCTAAGTTGGGTGCAATGATTTGCAGAGCTGATTGTTGAAAAAGGCTTCCAATGAAATTATTAGGCACTAGTTTATCCTCAAACTCATTGTGATTCTCATGATAACTCTCTAAGTTGACCTCCTTACTCAACTCATCCATCTCAATCAATTAGGCAAGTATATGTGTATGTATTTTCATTAATTTAATTTTTTCATAGGGGGAAGGCATTTATTACTTCTTGTTCCTATGGATTAGCTCAAATTCACACTTGGATTTAGACTACACACATGGGATGAGTATACTTGCTTGGATTTTAATGCAAATAAAATTGTAATATTCTTCATTTATAATGGCAAAGTCAAGGCTTTGACCCCTCTTCCTGAGAGATTACCTATGCTCAACCACAGTTAGATCTTTGGGGTTGTCGATGTGCACAACATCCTGGTTCAAGGCCAAGTTAATCAAGTTGATGGAAAACATGGTTGACTTGCTAAATGACATTAACTAATTATCTAGTTTTATTTTGAATTAAGAGTTCCAATAAGTGAAACTACCCCATGTATAAATGATTTTAATTGTGAAGGGTGGTTAAAACTACAATCATAGGTGAAATGCTAGTGACAGTCATAGTGCTATGTACTACAGCAGAAAAAATCCAAAATTAATTTATTTGAAGATTTTTGGATTTTAGAGTGCAAGGAGTAGAGGCCTGCACTACAATTGGTTATCCAAAAAATTAGTGTAAAGTAATATTAAAGGTATTTTTTTTCTTTGCAATATGTTCACTCCACCCAACTTACAGTGAAAAAGATATGCTAGATTTGTAGGAAATACGTTGGTTTTGGCTTTGAGGGAAAAAGATACACTAGTGTTTTCAAGAAATACGTTATGTATGAAAAAAGACAAGTTTAGTTTTCCTTAACAAAAATACACTACTATACTTTTTTCATATGGATAAATATGCTAGTTTTGGTGGAAATATGATGGTTTACATAAAAATATGCTAGGGGTTTTGGGAAAATGTATGCTAGTTTTACTAAGAAAAAAAGAAAACTAGTTTTTGAAAGAAACATTGGACCTGTAGGAGAAGCCCAATGGAAAATTTTTAGTGGCTACAAGTGGATTATGGCTAACAAAAATACACTGGCCTTTGGAAACCCAAAGGAAAATTTTTAATGAGTAAATATTGAAGGTTTCCCAAGAAAATACACTAGCTTTGAAAAGTCTAGCAACTATTATGAAATTTACAAGAACACCCAAACTTACTACAATAAATATACTAGGTATAAACTATAGGAGAATGGGTTCTAGTGTTGGTTTCTTGGTAGGTTTTCTCAAAAAAATTCAAAGGTTTTCATTTGAATTAAATCAAATGATATTTGTAACTACTAAACAAATAAGGGTAATCAAGATTAAAAGCAGAGCTTGGGTAGAGTCCCTCCTTCTAGCACCAAAAATGGTAATACTAAAAAAATTTGATGTTGGAAACCAAATTTCTCTAATGAAACAACTTGACATTAGATCCCACGAGCCTCAAAAAAGGGATCCAAAATGCCTTAGATGGTCTTACCAATCACTCAAGGACTTAAAATTTGTAAAAAGAATGCAAGTAAATTGAATAGAAATTGTAGATCTAACACTAGAGAAAGCATAAAAATTAACTTGAATAGCACAAATGAACTATTAAATGTTATTAAAAAAATAAAATGTTGAAGAAAAAGAGTTTAAATAAGTATAATTTATGTGCCTATGATGCACAGAGAGCTACACAAAAGATGCTTGAAGTCTAATGAAACCAATAGAGAGTCAGCTTCATGCTCTGGATGCTCCAAAGCTTCAATTTCTAAAACTCCTTACTAGTTCTTAGGTACATATCTACTTTGTTGGGTTGGAATGGTGGATGGTTACTAGAATTTTTGTTGCTTTGAAATTCTCTAAAAGTATTTATGCTCAGCCAAATGCAAAATTGTGAAAAAGTCCTTTTAATGTGTTCAATCTTGGTTTAAATAGGTCATTTGTGTTTGATTTGATGTTTTGAATTTTTTGCAATGATTGCTAACAAATTTTTGTAATTTGCAAGTGTTGTAGGTTATCATCCTTAGTGTATTTTTTAATTTTTGATAAGTTTAATGGATGGAGGTCATCAAAAATATTCTAGAATTCAAAAAGATATGCTAGCTTTCAAATGATACACTAGCTTCACCAAAAGTACATTGGCCTCGACAAAGATACATTAGGTCTCATAGATAACACGCTAGCCTTGACATGAAAATGAAATTATAATAATTTATATGCTAGGTGTAGGTGTTTCTAGGATATAAACTAAACCAACATAAAAACCATGAAAACCCCAAATTTGGTGATTCCCAAGGCATTTTTAGCCTTTCCAAGCTGAGGTACATACATTATATAACTTTTTCCACCTAGGACATAAGGCAATAACAACTTATGTGGTATTTTTTAGCCTCAATAAGTTAAAGTATGTGAGAAAGCATCACATTTTATAATAAGATCCTACCTCAAGTATAATGATAAAGGTTACAATGCCAATAAGTTACAACATGAATTTTCTTCATGATAGTTCAGATACGAGATGTAACTACATGTAGAAAGCTTGGATAGTAAAATAGAAGAACGTCATAAAATATAGTTTATATGTAGAGATAATATTTGTGAAAAGTTCTTGTATGTATTAGCCACTAAATACAAAGACTTATAATAACTAACAACATATGAAAGTTGCAAGGTCAAAATATGCATGAAAAGGAAGGGAGTCCCTACAAATACCTATATTAATAGAATAGATGAGATGGAGTATCTTAAATAGCAACTTTACCATGTAGAAAATAGGCAAGTAGAAGTGATGGATTGGGGAACATTGTGAGGATAAATAACCTAGAAGGGGGGTTGAATAAGTTTCCCAATTTGAATAACCAAGAAAACCAAAATTGCACACAAATTTATATGGTTCCCCAACTTGGGTACTTACACAGTTGGAGGCTGAAATCCTTACACATCTCTAAAATTTAGTCTTTTCAAAAATGTGGTTTATAGGACACGACAACCTTTACAATGACATGAGCTCCATGTAGAGTATTTTCTCACTAGAAACACACTTAACCCTACAAGGTCCCAACAAGCTTACAAGATGCCTTCTCACAAGGAGCACATCAACCTCATAGAGCTACAAAGAAAGAAAAAGAATCAAGGGAGAGAGTGTAACTACACTTTACAAATTCCTTGCTTTGAAGTGCTTACAAAAATACTTCACAAATGATGGAGAATTTGCAAACAAGAATAATTCACTTAATGTATACAAAGATTAAATATCCAATGAATAATGCTTCTACAATGCTTGTTCTTTTCCCAATAATTCCACTTTATTTTATGATCTTTTACTTTCTAAATCCTCCTTAGAATTCATGCAACATTTAGGAAATAGCTAGTTGGGACATCCTATTTGAGCTTGGGATGTCTCATTGAAAACTAGCCACATCTAGGTAGGATGTCTCACTAAAAATGTGGACATCTCACTTGGAATGTCCCAACTGGGATGTTCTAATACTAACTGGGATGCCTACTATTTTCTTGGAATATCTAGCTTGAAAATAAATCTTCATCTCTAGGATGTCTACTACTCTTCTAGGACATCCATGTAGATACTAAAACATCTTTATTTGGCTTGTAGGCTTCCATGCATCCTTGTCATCTTGTAACCTTCATTTTCTAGTTGAGACTCCTTATCATCTCAACATAGCTTTTTTCTTGTTCTTATCTTATTATTTATCTTGATATCATGAAGCTCTTTTCTTAAACATGATTTCTTCATCTAAGATCTTGTCTCATTCTCATGCTCTTAACATCATGATTTTATCTTTCCCAAGTTCTGTAGGATTCCAACAAACATATTTTCCACATTATCCATTTTCAAAGGTTTTGACATACCAGAAGGTCAACAATCTCCCCATTTTTGGTAATGTCCAAAACATGGAAAAGGGGTTTGCATAATAGCACACACACATAAAAGTAAAATCATAAATCATAGCATAATAGGAATTTTTTTTTTTTTGACATTAGCAAAAAGAAGTTTCCCTAGGGAAAGCTTATTTTTGTATGATTTTTTTTTTCAATTTATTTTTGTATTTTTATTTTTATTTTGAAATAGAAAAATACTTACCTAATAGGGTAACGTCCTATCCCCATGTCTTTACATCGAGTAGTTAGTCATTGTTCATCAAGAGGCTTAGTGAAAACATTACCAAGTTGACAATTTGCCCCAATGTATTCTAGCTTTATATGTCCAATTTGAGTGTGTCCTCATATGAAATAATGTTGAATTTCAATGTGTTTTGTTCAAGAATGTTGGATAGGATTCTTTGTCATGTTGATAGCACTGCTATTATCATAAAAGTGTAAAGTTTGATTGAATTTCTAAATCTATGAGAGTCTTCTTCATTCATAGAATTTGTTAAAAACAACTTCCAGTTGAAATATATTCTTCTTCTGCTGTAGAAAGTGTTGTAGATGTTTGCTTCTTTGTTTCCCAAGATACAAGACTTTTCCTAGAAAGAAGCAATTTCCACTTATGCTCCAATGATCATTTGTATAATCTACCCAATCTACATCATAATACTCAAAAATATCAAGTGATGAGTCCTTTGAATACCAAAGCTTCCAATTAGTATTACCTTTTAAATAATGAAAAATTCATTTAACAAATTTTGAATGTGATTCTTTGCAACTAGCTTGATATCTGGCATAAATCCCAATACTTAAGGCTATATTAGGCTTACTAGTAATTAAGTAAAGTAAACTACTAATCATATCTCTATAAAGCTTTAGATCAATAGACTTTCCTTGATCATCATTGGTAAGTTTGAAGTTTGAAGTCACAACTGTAATTTTTACATTCACATCTACCAAGGTGAATCTTTGTAAAGGATCTTTGATGTACTTAGTGTGACAAATGAAGGTTCCACCTTTTTTTGATTGATTTGAAAGCCATGAAAACTATTGATTTCTCCCATCATGATTATTTCAAACTATTTTTGAATAATATATGAGAATTTCTTGCATAAAATCTCATTAGTAGCTCGAAATATAATATCATCAACATAAATTTGCATTATAAGTAAATTTTTACCTTCACGTTTTAGAAATAAGGTAACATCTACTCTACCTCTTTCTAAATCATTGGATATGATATGATGTGAGAGTCTATCATAGAAAGCTCTAAGAGCGTGTTTGAGATCATAGAGAACCTTCTTTAGTTAGAAAACATAATCTAAATGAATTGGATCCATAAATCCTTTACGTTGCTCAACATAAACCTCCTCTTGAATAGTCCCATTCAAAAAGGTACTCTTCACATCTATTTGATACAACTTAATATTTTTTAACACTTTCATAGGCTAAGAAAAGTTTAATGGAATCAAGTCTAGCCACAAGAGCAAAGGTTTCATCAAAATCAATTTCCTCCTATTTATTGTATTCTTTGACAACTAACCTAGATTTTTTCTTAATAATGCTATCATTTTCACTAATTTTTTTCTGAAAAATCCATTTTGTTTCAATAAATTGTTGTGATCAAGTTTAGGAGTTAATTCCCATATATCATTTCTAGTGAATTGATTCAGTTCCTCTTGCATAACTAAAATTCATCCTTCCTCTAATTTTACCTCTTTAAAATTTTTTGGTTCAAGTTCTAAAAGATAGGTAACATAAGCATACATTTATTTTTTTTCCCTTCTAGTTTTAATTCCATTTTTTACTTGTTCAACAATATCATTGAGAGAATGTGATCTACAAAGTCTAGGCATTTTGAGTTGTGAACTTGGGAAGTGCTAGATATCTTTTGGATAGGAATTTCTTCATAATTAGATTATGGAGGAGGACAATCACTATCATCTATATTAACATTTATAGTTTCCTCCATAGTATTAGTTATTTTTTTGAAAACTCTATAAGCCCTACTAATAGTTGAATATCCTAGAAACATTTCCTCATCAGTTTTGGGATCAAATTTTCTCAAAGCATCTTTTTCATTAAGAATATAGCATTTTGAGCTAAAAACATGCAAATAACCAAGATATGGCTTTCTACCAGTCCATAATTCATAAATAATTTTGGTAGTGAATCTTCTTACCATAACTCTATCGGAGACATAGTAAGCAATGTTGATCGTTTCAGCCCAAAAGTGATAAAGAAGAGTTTTGACAGTGAAGATAGTTCTTCCCATTTCATTCAAGATCTTGTTTTTCCTTTTTGCAACACCATTCTATTGAGGAGTCTTGGGAGTAGAAAATTAAATTAGAATTTCATTCATCTACAAGTATTATTCAAATTTAGCATTCTTGAATTCTCGTCTATTGTCACTTTTGATGACCTTGATACCATAACCTTTTTTGTTCTATATCTGATTATGAATTCTCATAAAATGGTCAAAAACTTCAACCTTTTGATATAAGAACACAACCCAAGTAATCATGAGAAATCATCAATAATGGTCATAAAATATCTTTTCTTTCCAAAACTAAGATTTTGAGAAGGACTAACCAAATCCATGTGAAGTAGGACAAGAGGTAGAGATGCAATTGTTCTTACCAAATCTTACCCTTGTTTGCTTTCCTTTTTGACAAGCTTCACAAGTATTTAAAGAGAAATCCTTGAGTTTGGGTAATTCACAAACCATCTCTTTTGAGACAAGGGTTTGAAGAATGTCTTTGTTTATGTGATCTAGTTTCCTACACCATCATTTGTACTACTAATCAAGCACTTAGATTCAAGATTAGGGTTATCTCCAAAAATAGTAGTATAAACATTTGTCTTTTTTTTTTCTTCTAAAATAAATTTTTTGGATAGCAAATCTTGGACTGTACAAGCATCTTTTGAAAAGGTAACATCAAAATTTAAATCACAAAGTGGACTAATACTAAGAAGATTATGTTTTTTTCCTTCAACAAAAAAATACTTGATTAATAGTAGGTTGACCCTTACCTTTACCTCCAATGGTAACAATACCTTTAATTTGAGCTTCCATATCATCTCCAAAGGTGATAGTTCCATAGTTCTATTTTAAAAAGTTTACAAATTGAGATTTTTCTCTATCATATGTCTTGAACAACCACTATTAATGTACCATGTGCTTGTTTTAACCACTGAGAGTACTACTTGTGCAATCATTCCTTGTTCAAAGCACTTCTCTCTTTTTTTTCTTCAAACTTTCTTTCCCTAAAAAGCACCTTTTCTAAGCTATTTTGAAAAAGATCAAGTGTAGTATTTTAGCCATAAATAATAAGAAGCCTGAACATGTCCAATTTTCTTACAATAAAAACAACTTATGTTTTTAAATTTAATTGAATTATCAAACCTGGAAGAATATTTCTTTAAATTTGCAAAATTGATGACGATGCTTTGATGTGTAGATATCTTGATTTTGAGCTTTCTCTTGAATGTTTCTTTCAAAGTTGAGCTTTTTATTTGATAATTTCTTATTAGTCTGCTCAATAACACTTGTTAACATTTTAAACTTAGCCATTAGGACTATTTTTTTTCTTAATATATAAATAATTAGAATTAAGAGATGCAATTTTTATTTCCTTATCATGCAAAATCTCTTTCATCTTAAAACATAAATTTTGAAAGGAAATAACCTTATTACAAATTAACTCATACCTTTCTTCTAAATTAGTCTCATCTTCTTTAGCTTCACCATAAGATGTTGGATCATTGATGGATTCTTGATTTGCCAAAGCAAGACATAAATAAGAGAGTCTTTAGATACATAGCTAGTTTTTCCCTTTTCATCCCACCTAGTATTGTTGTTGGTAGTTCTTATTTCTTTTCTAAATTCCTTTTCATGCAACCTGCAAGCACAAGATCTTTCGGAGGTCATTTGGCATCTTCCATGCCATATCCAATATTACATAGAGAAATTATTATTATCAGAAAAGTTACATTACTTACCTCTTTCCTTACCTTTGTGGTAGATGAACTAAATGCAACTCTCTAAGATGAATTTGATGAATCTTATCAATCTAGCTCTCTAATTTGTGAAATTGAATCCATCTAATATTGGTGGCTTGGTATATGATGTCCCTTTCATCATTTATTCATAAGAAGTAAGCTCCAAAATAGAGAGTACCAAGCTTCAATACCACTTGAGGATCAAGAATTTAGAAGGAGGGTTGAAATAAGTTCCCCAATTCAAAAAATCATGATAACTAAAACTACATACAAATTTACATGGTTCCCCAACATAGGTTCTTCCACACCTAAAGGGTAGCATCCTTACAACCTTCAAAATTTGTTCCTTCAAAAAATGTGGCTTATAATATACCTTAATTGTTACAATGACGTGAGCTCAATATGGAGTGTTTTCTCACTAGAAATACACTTAATTCCATGAGGTACCAACAAGCTCATAAGATGACTTCTTGCAAGAAGCACATCCACCTTGTAGGACTACAAAGAGAGAAAAAAAATGAAGGAGAGAGTGTAACTACACTTTACAAATTCCTTTCTTTGAAGTGCTTACAAAAAAAATTCACAAATGATGAAGAACTTAGGAACAAAAATAATTTTCTTGATGTATACAATGATTGAAGATCCAATGAATAGTAATTGTTATTTTTCCAGGTATTCAAATTTATTTTATAGCCTTTTACTTTTCAAATCCTCCTTAGAATTCATGCAATGGCTAGTTGGAATGTCCTATTTGATCTTGGGATGTCTCACTAAGAACTAGCCACATGTAGATGGGACATCCCACTAAAAATCAGAACATCTCACTTGAGGACATCATAGCTAGAATGTCTATTATTTTCTTAGCATATCTAGCCTAAAATTGAGTCTTCACCTCTAGGAAATCTACTAATCTTCTAGGACATCTTCATTTAGCTTATAGGCTACCATGCATCCTTGTCATCTTATAGTCTTCATTTTCTAGTTGAGACTTCTTGACATCTTAACACAACTCTTATCTTGGTCTTATATTGTTCTTTGTCTTGATATTATAAAGCTCTTGTATTAAACATGATTTCTTCATCTAAGCTCTTATCTTATTCTCATGCTCTTAACATCATGACTTTATATTTTCCAAGTTCTATAGGATTCCAACAAATATATTTTTAACATTCTCTATTTTCTAATGTTTTGACATACCAAAATGTCAACAAGTTGGAGATTCTAGAGAAAATAAAATCAAATTCCATTGAACTCAAAACATCACCATACTATCTTGAATATGTATTCTAGAAAATGACAAACTAGTAATTATTAAAGTCTAGCTCAAGAAATAATAAAAATAGAAGTTACTTGAGGTGGTTAAAAAATGGTGAACAACCTTTGCTCAATCATTTGATGAAATAATAGAGATAGATCCATGCATATGAAAGTATATAATTTACATAGATCTTTCCATTAAGTCCAAATGCCAAGCATAGTACAAGTTTAATCCCAAACTAAAGCAAGTGATAAAGAAAGAGATTAAAAATCTCTTAAAATTAGGATTCATATACCTTATGGTGAATAGTGAATGAGTGACCAAAATTTTAAGGAAAGACATTACAAATTTTAAAAAAAAACACTTTCTATTATCATTCATTAACCAAGTATCAAAACACCATAAAGAAAATCTATGTTGAAGCCCATGACCAAAATCAATTGTAATTTTGTGGGAAATAATGATAAACACAATTTCATTATTTTTCCCAATACCTAACATTGTAACCTTTACCATTGGAATTTGAGATAGAATTTTTATTGTCAAGTGTAAAATTTGCAGTTCATAGGCTACAATCTCACACATCTTAGCTTATGGAAGCTAAAACATGCTTCATTAGTTGTGAACACCTCATCTTCTAGGTAGGAAAAGCTATATTTTGCATGTATCTAGGCTTTGGAAAGTTGAAAATGCTTGAAAAATCACTGAATTTGGCATTATTTTAGCTTATACATTAACAATGGGAGTTTTTACACTAGAGAAACTTGCAAAGCTAGCATATAAAATTTAGGCTTTGATTTTTTTAATGCTAGTCTTGAATTTTCACACAAGGACACTCACAAAGCCAGTGTATAATTTGGACACTAAATTTTTATGCTAGATAGCAATGAAGCTAGTGTAAAAACATTATAAAGTATAAATTAATTAAATATGCTACCAAGATATGTCCTACATACATCAGAAATTTGCAGTAATCTATTTGTAATCATGGCAGAGTCTTGCAACAACAAATCATTCATAAAATGAAATATCTAAATCAAAGTTGATCACATTAAAAGGAATTTTGGCAATTTGCATTTAGGTTGAACAAAGATACTTTCAAAGTAGTGAAGATCCACCAAAAGTTCCTAACCATTATTGTGACCGAAAACGTCAGTGGCTAGAACACCAAGAGGTTGCCAAGCGAACAGTTTAACCCCGAATCTTTACGAGGGCTATGCTAGAGAAAAATGGAAGCAAGGTGCCCTAAACGATCTGGGTGATCAGACAAGGACTTAATCAGTGTATCTTAACCTTTTGTAAACAATTTTTTTGAAAGCGATGTACGTGAAGTAAATCAATGATAAATAAACGTAAAATAATGAAAATAGTACAAAACAACAATGATAGTAAGCAAATAGCAAAATAGACTTGGGTGAGAAAGTGTACCACCCCAAGGTCATGGGTTTGATCCTTTGCTCTACTGAAAGGTGTACAACAGAACACGCAACATAGAAAAGGCACAGCTTATATAGAGCAGTATGGTCACAGATCTCTGAACTGTAGAGCCAACCAGCAAACTTAAAGCTAATCAGAGTGCTAAAAATTTCCAACTATGCTCTCCGAAAGCCAACTTAAAAGCCAATCACCACCCCAAGCCAACAAGCCAACCCTTCGAGCATTTTTTGCTAGGGTATTTATTGGGCTAGGAGCAAGAGAAAAATGTGGTCTAGATGCCACGTGTCCTGGGCCCCACAAGGTGCAAACATGATTGTACTATGTAGGTGTGCAATGTTGGAGGTGAGCTTTGTTACACTGTAACCATACTACTAAAACTGCATGTACCAAAATCCAATGTGCCAATAATGCAAGCAAAATGGGGCCTATGCTCCAGGACTACGTCTTCCCTACTCTTGCAATCAGGGTCAAGCATAGGAACAAATTTTTGGGGATTGACCAAGGGTATGCAAAATGAAGCAAACTTGCTAATTTTGTGCACCAAATAGATATCAAGGCAAGAGTAATCATTGCTAAAATGTTATAGAGCTAGCTGAAGACATCTTGATGCCTCCATGCCAATGTTGCACTACCCACGCTGTTCAGCACATTGGCATAGCGTAAGTCACTACTCACTACACTGTGCTACGCTACGTAGCATAGCATAGCGTAGCCACTGGTATTGATAGAGAACTTGCATAGGAGCTGAGAGCATTTTTGTGGGGCTTGGTCAGGCAAACAACTGCAACTTTTTTCCTCCATGCCGAAAAGCCTTTGGACTTGCTGAATTCATATTTGGAACATTGCTGTCATTTTTTGCATTGTTGCTACACTGTGCTACGCTATGTAGCGTAGCACAGTGTAGCAGCTAGTGTATCATGCTTCCTTGTTCAATCAATCATTTTCTACCAAGAAATATTGCTTAAGGCCTGAGGGATAAGTGGGAAAACCAGCTTTGAAGGCCAAATCATTGCCAAGTGCAATCTTCTTGTTGGAGCCACTTGGAAAAGGAGGGCCTTTATGCACTTTGTCCCTGTTACGCTCTGCTACGCTGCATAGCATAGCGTAGCGTAGCACCCTATGTTGGTGGAGCAAGTTTTCTTGATAGTTGCAACATGGGAAAATGCTTTGGAAGACCAAATTTTCATCAACTTACATCTTGGATGCTTGGTTGATCTCTTCAAGGCTTGCTATGCTACACAGCATAGCATAGTGTAGTAGATTTCTATGCTAGAAAACTTGCCAAACTGTTTTGCTCATCCTGAACACTTTCAACAACTCCTAGCATGGTTCTTTGGTAGACTGCCAGCTAGGTCAATTGTCCAGTTGGGTAGGCTAGAGAGTCTAGTAGGTCTATCAGCCCTAGAGATAGAAAACTTGCTAGACTGTACAGTCTATCCTTGGTGCCTACATCATTCTGTTGGCCCGTCATGATGCTACACTTGTGGAAATCCTTGCTTAAATTTCAAGACTCTACTGAAGCATGAGGATCCTAAAATTTTATGGTGTTTCACTGACCCCTCTTTGTCAACGTCTAGAGGATCTGCCTAAGAGACATTGACAAAGAATACGAAACACCATGAAGGACAAGATGCCAACCTCACTCTCCAGTGGTCACTCAGATGTTGCTTTGCTGTGCTTGGGAGTATCAGGGTAGTCATGTATGGAAAGGGGAAAAGGATGGATTTGAGGGGACAAGTTCAGGAAAGGGAAAGATGTAACATAGTGCAGTCCCTCATCAAAGTGCTTGTGAGGGAGTTAGTACGCATGGGCATATTTCTTTTGCTAGCTTCTGACCTCTTGTCAGAATTCTTAGAGATGGTCATTGTGAAATAGCTGATGTGCCCTTTATTTTGGGCACACCTCTTTTTTTTTAGCTCTTTTGCTCTTTTATGCTTTTGTGCTTTTCTTCTATTTTTAACCATGTTCACTTACAAACAACCTTATTGTTGCAAGATAGGTGTTTCCTCCCTAAGATGAGTTGTGTTACATCCATGTGGGGCTTTGACCTACCTAGAGGTGCTTCCCATGTGACGAGCTGCATTGTGCACATCATGGACTTTGCGGTTGAGCATGTGGAAGGGCTTTATATGCATTGGGCAAGCTTGTAAAAGAGATGCGAAACGGAAAACTACAGGTGTGAGAAATGAGGTGAAGAAGGTTAAGAGGGAGGGCGGGATGTGCACTTCCAAGTAGCCAAGCTAGTCAGAACAGTCACCTCGGAAAGATGTAGTGTCTTGTCCTCCTAGAGAAACGCATCTCTGACTGATGCCATCTCGGCTTGTATCCTACAAACACAATAGAAAGTAGACCAGAAAAACGTAACCATGAAATGAGGTGAGGGTAGGATCCCATTTTCTTTAAACACTACTGAAGTAGGGAGCATTGTTGCTGAAGCATGCAATGTCCAAACCAGGAAGGCTAGTAGCAATTTTGGTAGTGGTAGACTAAAGGGGTTGGCACTAAGGAGGCTAGGAGTTATGGTGATGCGAGTGCTCAGGAGTCCTCGCCCAGGGCAAACATTATGTTGTTCAACTATAAGATGAGAAACCTAGCAACTGAACATCTTTTGAGCTCAGATGATGGTGGGGGCTGGAGGGTAGCAAATTTTTGGCTATGCCACAATAGTTCAGGGACTCCAGTAGCAGGCGCTGACAATAGGAGCTATCGACAAGGTGACAGGTTATGGTAGCGGTAGCTCTGAAAGGTCAGCAAGATGTAAAATGACATCTCTGAAGGATCAGCAAGACGCCAAGGCCAGTGACACTACATATGTTCCAGAGGATGTTCTCTTATCATCATGAACTACATTCTGGAATTGCAATGTCCCACCCTATCTTAGCACTGTGCACGCTCTCTTGTTTGTGGGATTGTGGATGCAGGCTGAGAACGTTATGCTGCAAACCTAGTTTAATGTCTTGGTAGATCATCAGATGTAATGGTTTAAGGTCTTAGCAGACCGCGATGTGCTATTTTAAGGTCCTAGTAGACCATTGTTCTAGTTTAAGTTCCTAGCAGACCGTTGTGCTAGTTTATCATCGTAGCACATGGTGGATTGGCCAGTTTAAGGTCATAGTAGACCGTCTGTGCTAATTTTTTTTGTCATAGCGAATGTCCTTTGCCAATTTTACGTCATAGCAGACAGTCTGTGCTAGTTTATAGTCATAGCAGACTATCTGTGATTACCTTGCTTTTACATCAAATGTAGTATGGCTTGAGGTACAAGTGGTTCACAGGATTTGCAAACTCTTTACCATCCATGTCTGCCAGTTTGAAGGCTTCATTCTCATAGGCTTTTGTGACTATGAATGAACCTTCCCAGTTTTTTGAGAACTTGATTACATGCTCACAAACAACTTTGAAAACTAGGTTCCATTTTTTGATTTATCGTCGATGTAGATTGAAATGATGCTTTTGCCACTGCTTATCTTGGTACCGTTCGATATGACCAAGTGTTTGAGCATGCTCTTCCTCTATGGAGTCGAGGTCAATGATTCTTGACTCATTGTTCTGGGCCTCATTTATGAAACTTGAAAGGATCATCCGGAGTGATGGTACCTAGAATTCAAGAGGTAACACTGCTTTAGATCCATAGACTAGGCTATAAAGAGTCTTACCTGTGGCCATTATGCACGTTTTATGGTAAGCCCATAGCACGTAGAGGATTTGCTCGTGCCATCGCCTCTTACTATTCCTAATCATCCTTTTAAGCAAGTTGATGATGGCCTTGTTTGTTGCCTCCACCTGGCTGTTTTCCTGCGAGTAGTATGATGACGAAAATGATTGCTTGATGCCAAGGTTACTACAAAAGGTTTTGGTTTCCACACTACTAAACTATGGCCCATTGTCTATCACAATAGTCATGGGAAGACCAAACCTTGTTACTATGTTGTTCAAGATAAAGTAGCAAACCTATTAAGTAGTTTTCCTAAGGGGGATAGCCTCTGCCCACTTTGTGAAGTACTCAGTGGCTGTGATGATGAAGCTATGTCCTACGAAAGACTTAGGTGTGATGGGTCCTATGATATCTAGCCCCCATCATTGGAATGGCCACGTAATTTGTGTAGGATGAAACTCAGTAGGTGAAACATGTATAATATTTGCATGACGTTGGCATGTATCACACGTCCTAACTTTGGCAAGGCAATCTCGTTCCATGAAAGGCCAGTAATATCCTAGGCATCTAATTTTTGCTACCATAGCCCTGGGAGCTATGTGTCCTCCACATAGTTCTTCATGGACTTCATTAACGATTTTCTATGCTTCTTCCCCACTAACGCAAGTTAGCAGTATCCCATCAAAGGAGAGTTTGCATAAGGAATTATCTCCTATAAGGACATACTACAGGGCTCGCTTTTGGATCGCATATTTTTGAGTGGATGTCAAGCCATGTAGGGGTTTTCCATGTTGAAGGTAGGCTTTAACATTAGTGTACCACTCTTGGGCATCGGTAGCACTTACGAAGGCAATGTGTATTGCTTGAGTGATAGGGTTTGTGCACTCTATTATCGAAGTAGGTGTGGTGGCACGTTTAATGCTAGCATGGCTAAGGCATCTGCTATAGTGTTCTCATTGTGTGGCACATGTTGGATGTCTATCATTGTAAACTATTTCAGAAAACTCTTGGCCAAGTCACAATAAGGCTGTAAATGTGAATCTTTATAGGCATATATTTCGATAATCTAGTTGACAACGAGTTGGGAATTTCCTTGAACTACAAATGTTCAATCTCTAATTCCTAGGCTGCTAAAAGGCCCCTAAGGAGTCCTTCATACTCAACTATGTTGTTTGTACAAAGGAATGTAAAATAGTAAGCGAAAGGTTGAATTTCCCCTGAGGGGAATGTAATGACGGCAGTAGCACTACCACCTCGTGTGGTTGAGGCACCGTCAAAATGCAAAGTAGCTTCAAAGTGTAATGGTACAGGGTTGATGCTGTTAACATGTTTTTCGAGGAATTCTAGCTCTATGGTTTCCTGATCATTAACGGGTAAGATTGTGAGTTGTGTAGCTATCGCTTGTCCTTTCGTTGATGATTCGGCTACATAGTGTAAATCGAATTCCACTATTATAGCTTTCCATCGGGCTATCCTGCTTCTTTCGCATAAATTATTCGTGATAACCCAAAGTACATTGCTCTTGCATATAATGTTAACCTTGTTATGGAATAGGTAATTTCTCCACTTTTTTAGCACAAATACTAGGGTGAGACAATTTCTTTCTACTTCGTTGTACTTCGCCTCATAAGCTATCAGTGTATGGCTCAAGTAATAAACTAGGATTTTAGACCCTTCATCTCTCTTTTGATTAGTGGGATTATCAATAGCTCTCTTAGACTTGACTACTATGTCATCCATGTAATCGTTTAGTCTCTCTAAGAAGTAGTCGCTGAATATGTACGTCATCGCTCATTGATAGGTTGCTCTGGCATTTTTGAGACCAAAGGGCATCATAGTGTAATAAAAGGTTCCCCAAGGGGTCATGAAAGTAGTTTTTAACTGATTCTTCAGATTGATGCGGATTTGATTGTAACCTATGAACCCATCCATAACGGATAGTAAAGCATGACCAACCATAGTGTCAATAAGTTGATCAATACTTGGTAATGAAAAGTCCTCTTTAATCGTTGCTTTGTTTAGATCTCAAAATTCTATACAAATTCGTATACCTCCCATTTTCTTGGAGACTACAATGATGTTTGATACCCACTCTAAGTAATTGACCATACGGATGAAGCCTACTTGATACAGCTTGGTAATTTCATCACGTATGGCTAGTGCGATTTCTGGTTTAATTTTTCAAGCCTTTTGTTTAACTACTTTGATGCATGGGTCTAAGATAATGTTATGTTGTATGATTCATGGGTCTAAGCCTAACATGTCATTATAGGACCATGCGAACACTTTAATGTTGTTTTGGAGAACTTTAGATACATCATTTTGTATTTGTGGATCTAGAATTTTTAATGTCTTTATTTCCCCCTGGATGTAGTTACAGGTGCTTCGATGAGAGGGTCTTCGATCACATCCCTGGCCTCTAAGTCTAAGGCTTGGACCAAATGTTTGGGTCAATCTAGGGATGTTTCTAGGGATGCTATAGTGTTATCAGTAGATGATTCCCAGTCTATTAATTCTAAGTTTAAGTATCTTGCATGCTTACCATGAGGACCTGTCAAGGTTAAAAGCGAATGTAGATCATCGTGCATAGCCATTTTTGTCAAACCTGTCATAATAAGAAAAATCCAAGTCAAGTGATACCTATTTGTAGCAATATCATGTAATGAATGTTTGTAAAGTAACAATACAACATAAAATAATCATCAATCGTTGTGTAAAATTTGTAAGTCGAAGCTACCAGTTTAAGGTCTTAGTGAACCGTATCGAGACCTGAAACGAATGCTAACATTGCCAGTTTAAGGTCATCACGGACCATCAAATATTATATAATTTGGTTTATGATATGGAATGAGTGGTAAGATGCCATATAGGACATGGAATATTATTGACTGAGTTAAAGCATATGCTAAAATTGCTAGTTTAAGGTCTTTGCAGACCGCTACTAGGTAGAGTTGAAAGCTAAAACTGCTAGTTTAAGGTCTTTGTGGATCGTTAACAAGTAGATTTTTAAAAGCTAAGATTTTCTAGTTTGAGGTCTTTACAGACCGTCATTAGGCTACATTGTAGGTTAACATCCTATGTAAACCAAGATTGCCAGTTTAAGGTCTTAGCAGACCATTAATGGGTAGACTTTGTAAAGATAAATGGCTAATTTAAGATGGAACAAAATTTTTGGTGGGCCCAAATGTTATGTTATAGATAATCGCTACGCTAAGGTGTTACTATGAAACAATATTGCTATGCTATAAGGGGTGTCCCACATTAATTGGGTTATAAAAATAGCAAGTATTTTATAGCGTTGGCTATAAATAGGGGTTTACCCCCTGGTAAACTTGTCATTTTCATTGTCAGAGCCTAGAGCCTATACTGAAAGCGTAGCGCAATTGCATAGAGACAGAGTGAACTGGTATAGCATAGTAGTTGACAGGGAATTTTCAAGCAAGACAATGTCACCCAAAGGCAAACGCAAGCACCGAGGACTTGCCAAAGTAGACAAGGTGAAGGACACTCTAGGGCACCTATCCAAGGAGCACGTTGAAGTGTAGGAGGAGGCTCCATCTACTCGGTAAGTCACTACGTTGCCCTTGTTTTCTAGATGCTATTATCGTTATTGTGGTAAAATTTGTGTCCACTGCCACTATTTTGGTTGCCTTTTTGGCCGCCACACCATTATTGCCGCTAGTTGGCTACAGCAGCAGTATGGATGCTATGCTACCGTTGCATGCAACATCACCTTAACCACCATTGTTGAGAATGGCGACTACCTTGTCGCAAGGGTTTGGGCGATTCTGAGTCACATAGCGCATGCTTGGCGTAGTGTACCATCTTTAAGAAGTGTTTAGTTATTCATAAAATTTATTAGGGTGATGTGTGCTTAATCATAGCGTAGCACGAGTTATTCCATACAGTAAGATAGGGTTGAGATGGCGGCAACACTAAATTTTCTCTCATCTGTAATGCTTAAGGCTACATTTTTTTTACGATTACGCTTGCTACACTGCTATGTCTATTATAGGGGTATGTTTTTCATATTGTCACACATCTTCCTATGATTGTTCATTCACTATCTTGCTACACCATGCATATCATAGTCGTTACCCTTAAGTCTACATGTAATTGTTACGCTGCATACCTATTATGTTGTGGTGTGTATCATGTAACAATTACCGTAAGGTGTAGTCAGTGTTGTTATGTAGTACGACGCCTAATGGATATGCTACACTATAAGTGTCACTTTGTAATATCACCCATAATGCTCAACTCTGCTTTCTATTAAAGAAAAATTTGTGATCGGGAGAACATGCTACGCTACGTGCAAAAAAAGGTTACGCTATGCTATATGTGAATAGATGATTACGCTATGCTACATGTAAACTTCACTCAAACACAGTGCTAACATTTGATGCTTTGTTGTGCAGGGTCATGTTGAAGCCTATTTTGATTGTCCTTGAGATTGTAGGAGTCCTATGCTGTATTAGTGAACCGATGGCCAACGTTCCTCTTCCTCATGCACGTGTGGGGTGGTAGGCGGTCTGGTTCCGGGAGGGCGCATGCAACTTCTTACAGTTCCTCCTACGCTATTTTAGTATGATCATTTGGTCACACTTATCAGCAAAGAAAGCAGCCGCAATCACAAAAACACTATTGCCCAGGGCCAACTTAAGCTCCAACCAATGCCCAAAGGGCTTGAGACATTTAAGTTGGATCTGGGACATGCCCGAGTATAAATGCTATCACTTATACAACACATTATTCATTGCCCATCACATGGGCACCTATTTTCAGAACCCTCCTAGGATCATTTACTATGTCGACGAGTGAGTTTTGTGAAGGTATCTCATCATGTTGTGTAACCCATGTTACGCTAGAAAAAGGTGTTAACAGTGTGTGTGTGTGTGTATATATATATATATATATTGTATTTCCAGGTTTTATGTTAACAGGAATGGTCTTCACGATGATATAGATGCCTTGGCGTTGGCACAGATGGCCTTGCAGGAGTTTTCCTCTACAAGGAATGTGTACGCCGATGTAATAGGCCAATTTTAGGGTGAGGTTAAAACCTACCTAACCTGGTATTCCCAATTTTATGAAAAAGTGTAAGGAAGCCGATTGGTTGGATAGGGAGTGGGCATCCCTCAGTCCGCTCATCGTTGAAGACATGCTAGTGGATCTCCCACCATTTCCCACACCATTTAAAGCTGGTACACTAAACTATGAATTCATTGTTATATGTTTGAGTGATGATCATTTTTTTTTGCTAATTTTTTTTTAGGTCAACTGAAAGGAGAGGGGCTCCATTTTGACGCTAGTGAATTTGATTGCTTGTTTGGTAGTGTATCGATGGGCGACCCCCCTGCTATCACCCCTGAGGATTTGCTGGGTAGGAGCTTTACACTGTCATTTACGCTATTCATCAGCTTTATCGTGGTTCTCTCCACCATGGCTAATACATTTTACTAAGCAACAAACACCATTGTTGATACTTCTGGCCCTTCTTCAATTCTCTTGTGACCGTGGACCGAGACCCCTAATAAATTCACTTTTATGAAAGGGGTGGTTGATGACATGATCGACCGTCTAAACTAGATCAACTAGGAAGTGGGTAAGTTAAAGTTGCTATGCTAGGCTTCCTATATTATTACAGTTTTGCTATGTCACTATGACTAATGCTCTTCTATTTGCAGTTGGTAGCCTCTCACCTCAAGTGGGACCCTAAGCAAGAAGTTGAGGTCGATGCTATGCCCAAATTCCCATAGGAGGTAACTGAAGTACCTCATCACATATATGATGAAAAAAGAAAATGTGCATTGTACTCGGCACACTCCCTGTGGGAATGCAAGCGTGTAAACAAAGATCTCTGGAAATGGGTGTAAAGGCTCGAGAAGGAGAAGGCTTATCTAATTACTGAGGTGGGGAATCTCCAATCCAAGAATGAATTCTTGTTGGCCTGGGACACTAACGATGGTAGTTGGTGCACGGCCATCATCAACTATAAAAGATATTGGATGGCTGTTCCATGCAACAATGAAGCCATGCGCAAAATAATCGAACAACGGATACAAATGCACCTTCTAGCCCAGAAGAACCAAGATTGGAAGGATTCCAGCATGAAGGTTTACGAGTGGGGGCAGGCACAGAAGAATCACAAACACATGTATAAACTGGAGCATGCCACCTATCGTAAATAGTATCGTGATGCTTCTGTCAAGTTGCATACCTATGAGGTATTCCTTGACATTATTGGTGCTTCTGGGGCTTATGACAAGTTCATACAATAGGTGACAGTCACTAAATCTCCTGAAAGGAAGATGGCTTTTTCCGTGGGTGAGACTACCACTACCACCTTTTCTCCAGGACCACCAAGATGGATAGCCATAGAAAAGGAGAAAGTTGCAGCAAACACTGATATCGAAGACAGGAATTGGGCTAACATTACCGAGGAGGAGATCTTGCAACACCTCGCGGCCAGCATGGATAGGATACACCCTAAAATGGATGTGGGGCCATCTTAGGTTAGTCATATTTTTTTATTTATGGTGTGATAATTTATTTTGTAAAATTCTTTGTCATGGCTCTAACTGGTTGTTTTATTTTTATTTTTTTTGTTATGTAGGATCCAAATGAAAATGTAGGACCCACTGAGGCAGGGGATGGTGGTGTAGGTGAAGACTCATAGCGTAGCGACAGAGAGTTTTATTCTTGTCTTTGGATTCTCAAAAAAAATTTGTAAACCTTATTGATTAATAATTTTGAATGAAGTATAGAATATAAAAATATTTATTTCATTTTGGTTAGTGTGTTGTATTTGTTTTTAGTTTATTCTTTGTCTCTTTTTTTTATTAATTAATTAAGCTCCTTGGGAGCATCTCGTTTTAGTTTTAGGCCATTTTGGACTGTAACAATAGTTTAAGGTCATTCTCGGCCATCGCTAGTTTTAGGCCATTTCAGGTCATTGCTAGTTTTAGGCCATTTCAGGCCATTAGTAGTTTTATGTCATTTCGGGTCATTGCTAGTTTTAGGCCTTTTTGGGCCGTTGGATGATGGTAAAGAAAAATTTTGCCAGTTTTAGGCCTTAGAGGATCGTTTCATGATGTAAATAGTGGGTGTAATGTGAACGATTTAAACAATAAGGAAAACGTTACTGTAAACGAATGAATATGAAGAAAATAGTGTGAAGAATGAACGTATGGTTGATGTAAGTGGTGATCTTGTTGGAAGCAATGCAGTAGTTACTCTAATGCAAGTAACGATCATTCTCATAGCTGCTTCCTAACCCATCGTGGGCTCGGTGATGCATAAGGCTGATGGCCTTTGTTGCGGTATTCTTCTATATCATTATCTATCGCTTGAAAAGGCAACTCAGCCCACATAGTTTCATTTTCTGAGTTAACGTTTTGGGCCAGCTCATTATCCTAACAAGTAGACTTAGTGGGGATAGGCACTTCATTTTTAGAGGTTATTACTTCTAAACCCTGCTCCATGTCAACATTGTTTATTGCTTGGGTGGCCACTTCTTCACCATAGATTACCACCTCCCTACCCACGTAGGATAGGTGGATCTCTTGATGTATGGGTGAAGAGACGGCCCTGAGTTGGGCTAACCATGACCTCCCCAAGATCAAGTTAATCCCAGCCATCTCTTCTACCATGATGAATGTAGCGCTTGTGGGGAATTGGTCCCCTGCCACAAAGTTGATGTGGATAGTCCCCTTTACCACTACCTATGCTCTGTTGAACGACTTCAAACACAAGGTTGTTATGGGTTTGATTCAATCAACCAAGCCTAGTTTGTCCACTATGGGGAATGGGATGACATTTATAGCAACCCCGTCATCAACATGTACTCTTCAGATCTTGTGCTGACTGACTTGAATTGTGATGAACAGGGGTGCTGTTGTCGCTCGGCCCTTCTCAGGGTCATCCTTAATGGACTTGTCATGGAACGTCAATTGAGCTACGCACAATTCTTCAGGCATAGAAGGAAGCATAACCACATGGATTGCTTTCTCCTCCATCAGCATGTTTTCATTAACTGGTATCGACATTAACATGCGAACCAAGGCCTCGTGGTGTATAGCGACCGAAAACATCAATGGCAGGAAACACTGATAGGTTATCGGTTGAACAGCCTTAACCCCAAATCCATGCGAGGGTCGTGCTAGATAAAATGGAAACAAGGTGCCCTGAATGGTCTGGTCGATCAGACAGGGACTTAGTCATTGTCACTAAACCTTTTGCAAATGTGTAATTTGAAAATAATGTTTATAGCATAAAATAATATTTATCATATGCGAGGAAACGAAAATGATGTAAAATGCAATGATAAGTAGGAGAATAAAGTAAATTGGAGTTAAGAAATGCACCACTTCAAGACTACGACTTTACTTTATCAAGGTGGATACAATCAGTTGCACAACACTGGGAAGCACAAAGATCCCAAAAGTAACCAAGACGTTCAAAGCAAGCCAACTGTACGCTTGAATGCGAATTTAAGAGCTAACGATGCAAAATGCTACAAAGGCAATAGAAAAGAGATAATAGAATGCCAAAACGGGAATGACAATTGTTTGATTTTTTTTCAACTCGCAAATGCCAACAATGCTCAAGATTGCCATCCCTTTTAATTCTCAAATTTCCAACCATGCAAAATTTGCCAACCTGCCAACCCATTTAAATGCCCTTTGAATTGCCAATTTTCCAACCCTTTGAGTGTTGCTCATTGGGGTATTTATAGGGCTAGGAGCATGCGAGAGATGCAGTTTGAATGCCACATGTCCTGGACCCACAAGGTATTGACGTGTCCATGATACATGGACATGCAAAGCTAATTGATGAGCCTACCATGCTGCAATCATGGTATCGAAACTGGACATGTTGGGATCAGGTGTGCCAACAATGCAGACAAGGAGTGAAGCACACCGATGTAGCGTAGCTGCCTGCTACGCTGTGCTATGCTATGGAGAGTAGCTTATTAGTGTAGCATAGCTACTTACTACGCTATGCTATGCTATGTAGCGTAGCATAACATAGCCACCAGTTCAAAGAAGAAATTTGCATTGGAGTTAATTGTAGGTGTTGGAAGCCTTTGAAGTGTATTGGCCGGTTCTGCATGTTTGCTACGCTATGTAGCATAGCATAGTGTAGTAGCTGGCCTTAACTGCGATATGCACTTAAGTTGTAAACATTTGTGTAATGATCATGCTGACAATTTGCAACATTTGTTCTCCGCGATGTGAAGCCTTTGAACTTATTGATCCTACATTTTGGCTCAATTTTTGACTTGCAGATCATCACTATGTTGTGCTATGCTGCGTAGCGTAGCATAGAGTAGCAGCCAACATAGCCTACTTTTTTCTTAATCTGCTACTTTTCTAGTAAGAGGAGCTTTGTTGAAGGACTTGAAGTTCAACAAAGTAACTGGTTTTGAAAGTTGGAGGTGCTTGCTGAGTGCAATTGAAATCACTAAGTAAGCTGGGCCTTTCTGTCTTACTTTTGCTATGCTATGCTATGCTGCATAGCGTGGCACTTTGTATTGCAATAGTTCATAGTTGATTGCATGAACAAATGTCTCCTAAGACCTACTATGCTACATAGTGTAGCATAGCGTAGCAAACTTCTTGACTAGAAAACTTGCCAAATTGTTTTGCGCATCCTGAGCACCGCCGACAACTCCACATGTGGTTTCTGAGTAAACTATCATCCAAATGAATTGTCTAGGTGGGCATGCTAGAGAGTCCATCAGGCTTATCAACACTGGGTGTAGAAAACTTGCCAAACTAGATAGTCTGCACTCAAAGCATCCATTTCCTACCAAACTGTCATGATGCCGCACTTGTGGAAATTATTTGCCTAAATTCTGAGACCCTAGTGAAGTAAGAGGGTCTCAAAATTTTAGGGTGTTTCATTGTCCCCTCTTTGTTGACGTCTAGAGGATGGACCCAAGAGACATCGACAAAGAATTAGAAACACTACGAAAGACAAAAAGCTAACATTGCTCTTTGGTTATCACCAAGATGTTTCTTAGCTATGCTTGAGATTGCTGCATTGGTTATGCATGGAAAAGGGAAGGGTTAAGCAGGGAGGAAGGAGGTTTAGGAAAATGGTAAAGATGAAACTTAGCATAATCCCTCATTGGAATTCTTGTGAGGGAGTTATTTGCATGGTCATCTTTGCTTTTGCTAACCTTTGACCTCTCATAGAAATGCTGACAGAGGGTGATTGCGAAACAATTTATGTGCCATTTGTTTTAGGCATGTTTTCATTTTTTTTTCTTTTTTTTATGTGAGCTTTGCTCTTTTACTCTTTTATTTTGCTATTTTGTCTTTTACATTTGCAAACAACCTTGTCATAGGACAGGTGTTTCTTTCCCAGGATGAGTTGTGTTACATCCACATGGGGCTTTAACCTGCCTATAGATGCTTTCCATGTAGCAAGCTGTGTTATGGCCATCATGGACTTTGTGGTTGAGCATATGGGAGGGCTTGACAGGTGTCGGGAAAAGCTTGTAAAAGAGGGGATAGAGTGGATTGTAAGTGTAAGAAGTGAGATAAGGTAGGTAAAGGGGAAAGATAGGATGTACACTCCAAAGTAGCTAAGCTAGTCAAGACCAACACCATGGAACAATGTAATGTCCTACTACCATGGAAAAATGCACCTATGACCAACGCCCCTCTGGAATGCACCTTGCACACGCAATAGAAAGAAAACCAGGAGGAACAACCATGATGCAAAATGAAGGTAAAGATCTTGCTTGCTTTGGACGCTACTGGAGCTTTGGACATTTTTGCTGAGGCATGTGACATCCAAAGTAGGAAGGCTAGCAATGGCCTTGGTAGCATCAGTGTGGAGGAGTTGGCACTAAGGAGGCTAGGAGTTACTGTGAATGCATATGCTCAGGAATCCCTACCCAAGGCAAGCATTATCAATTCAGCTATGAGATGGGCTACGCAGCAGCTAAACTTCTCTTGAACTCAGGTGCTGGCAGGGGCTGGAGGATAACAATATTGTGGCTAGGCCACAATACTACTGGAACTCTAGTAGTAGGCATTGACCAGGGAAGCTACTTCCAGGGCAATGAGCCAGGGTGGCAGTAGGTCTGGAGGGTCAACAAGATGTCATATGATATCTTCAGAGGATCAGCAAGATGCCAAGAGCAGGGGCACTACATATGTTCCAGAGGGTGTTTTCTCGATGTCGTGAACTACATTCTGGAACTGCAACATCCCACCCCTTGTTAGCACTGTGCATGCTCTCTTGTTGTGTACTGGCATAGATGCATGTTGGGGACGTGCCGCGAACCTAGTTTAAGGTCCTAGTAGACCATGGTGTGCTAGTTTAAGGTCTCAACAGATCATGGTGTACTAGTTTATGGTCCTAGTAGACCGTATGTGCCAGTTTAACATCATAGCAGATAGTCTCTATGCTAGTTTAATGTCCTAGTAGACCATTGTGCTAGTTTTTTGTCGTAGCTGATGGTGGATGAGATAGTTTAAGGTCCTAGCAAACCGTTTATGCCAGTTTAACATCATGGTAGACTGTTTATGCCACTTTATAGTCATAGCGGACTACTTTGCTAGTTTTACGCTGTAGCAGAAAAGCTTTTCCTGTTTTATGTCATAGTGTATGTCTGCTCACCTTTGCCAGTTTTACATCGTAGCAGACGTTGGTGAAGCTTTTCCAATTTTACGTTGTAGCGGACGTTTGCTTACCTTTGCCATTTTTACATCGTAGCGGACGTTTTCTTATCTTCTTCATGCATTAGATGTAGTACGGCTTGAGATATGAGTGATTCACTGGATTTGCAAACTCGTTGCCATCCATGTCTGCCAGCTTGAAGGCCCCGTTCCCAAAGGCTTTTGTGACCATGTATGGACCTGCCCAGTTTTCTAAGAATTTGTTCATATGCTCACAGAAAACCTTGAGAATGAGGTCTCCTTTCTATATTGGTCGTTGATGCATATTTTCATGATGTTTTTTCCATTGCTTGTTCTGATAATGCTCTATGCGACCCAGTGTTTGTGCATGCTCCTCCTCTATTGAGTCAAGGTCGATGATCCTTGACTCGTTATTCTGGGATTCACTCATGACATTCGATAGGATCATCCAGAGTGATGGCACCTACAACTCAAGAGGTAACACCACTTCAAATCCATAAACAAGAATATAAGGTGTCTATCCTATTGCAGTCCTACATGTCGTCCTGTAAGCCCACAGCACATAGAGGATTTGCTCATGCAATCGCCTCTTGCTATTGTTAAGGATTTTCTTCAGCAATTTGATGATGGACTTATTTGTAGCCTCTGCTTTTCCGTTCGCATATGGGTAGTATGGTGAGGAGAACAACTTTCTGATGCCAAGATTGCTACAAAAGGTTTGAGTTTCCACACTACTAAACTGTGGCCCGTTGTCGGTCATAATAGTCATGGGAAGCCCAAACCTTGTCACAATATGCTGAGATGTAGTCTTCCTTAGGGGGATAGCCTATACCCACTTAGTAAAATACTTAGTGGCAGTGATGATGAAGCTATGCCCTGCGGAAGACTTAGGCATGATAGGTTCTATGAGGTCTAGTCCCCATCACTGGAAAGGCCACGTGATCTGAGTTGGATGCAACTCTGTAGGTAAAACATGTATGAGATTTTCATATCGTTAGCACGTATCACACGTCTTGACTTTGGCCAAGCAATCATGCTCCATGTGAGGCCAATAGTACCCTAGACGTCTAATTTTTGCAGCCATAGCCCTAGGTGCTATGTGTCCACCACACAATCCCTCGTGTACTTCATTAATTACCTTCTACGCTTACTCCTCATTTATGCATGCCAGCAATATCCTATCATAGGAGTGTTTGCACAGAGCATTGTCTTCCATGAGCACATATTGCCGAGCACACTTACGAATTGCATCTCTCTAGGTAGATGTCAATCTGCTTGGGGGCTCGCCATGTTGCAGGTAGGCTTTAATGTTGCCATACCCCTCCTGGGTATCCACAGCACTAACAGAGGCTTACATGTACCACCTGAGTGATAGGCTCCTCACACTTGATAATCGAGGTTGGCAAACTTGCTAACAAGTGTGGTGGAATATTTAATGCTAGGGTGGCCAAGGCATCTGCTACGGTGTTTTTGTTGCATGGCACATGTTTCACGTCCGTTGTTGCAAACTATTTGAGTAGGATTTTTGCTAAGTCACGGTAGGGTTATAGGTGTGTAGCCTTGCAGGCGTAAAGCTTGGTGATTTGATTCACAACTAGTTGTGAATCTCCACAAATTTCCAGGTGTTGTATGCTTAATGCTTGGGCTACTAAAAGTCCCCTGAGTAACCCCTCGTACTCTGCCACATTGTTTGTACAATGGAATGCAAAACGATAAACAAAAGGATGCATTTCCCCAGAGGGGAATGTAATGATAGCAGCTACACTACCCCCTCACGTGGTCGAGGCATCGTCAGAATGCAAAGTAGCTTCAAGATGTGGCAGGATGGCATTGACAATGCTAACATGTTTGTCTAGGAATTTGAGATCTATGATCGCCTGGTCGTTGACAGGTGAGGTCGTAAGTTGCGTTTCTATGGCTTGACCTTTCATTGACGATTGGCTCACATAATGCAAATCGAATTGCACTATTCTTGCTTTCCACCGGGCTATCTTACTACTTTCATACAAATTTTTTTTGATAGCGCAGAGTATGTTGCTCTTGCAAATAATGTTAATCTTGCTACGAAATAAGTAGTGTCTCCACTTCTTCAATGTAAACACTAAGGCAAGGTAGTTTCTCTCCACCTCATTGTATTTTGCTTCATATGCTACTAGTGCATGACTTAGGTAGTACACTGGTAGCTCAGAACTGTCATCCTATTTCTAACATAATAGTGCTGCAATAGATGTGTCTAAGCTGGCAAGGTAGATTAGGAAAGGCTTATCCCTTTGTGGTGGGTAAATAGTTGGGAGGTGCAAAAGGTCTTTCTTCATATCATCAAAGGCTTGTTGACATTGTGGCATCCATTTGAAGTTAACCCCTTTCTTCAGTAGATGTTGCATGGGGTGTAACTTGTCAGTCAATTTTGCTATAAACCTTCTGATGAATTGTACTCTACCTTGTAACCCGCACAATTCCTTAAGATTTTTAGGTGGTGCCAAGTTAATGATGACCTTGACTTTGTCAGGGTCCACTCGTATTCTAGCCTCTAATACTACAAACCCTAGCATGCGTCTGGTTCTCACCCCAAAGACACACCTTTTAGGATTGATGCATAAATCATGCTTCTGGCAATGTTTGAGAACTACACCTAGATCGTTGGGATGATCAGCGGCTTCCTTAGNGCCAGAGAAACCATCCATGAAGGATAACAGAGCATGACCAACCATAGTGTTAATGAGTTGATCGATACTCAGGAGTGGAAAATCATCTTTGATCATTTCCTTGTTCATATCCTAGAAGTCTATACAGATTCGTATTCCTCCTGTTTTCTTAGAAACTACAATGATGTTAGACACCCATTCCAAGTAATCAACTGCCTAAATGAAACCAGCCTGGTATAGCTTGGTGATTTCATCTCGTACGTCCAGTGCAATCTCTAGTTTAACCTTGCCCGCCTTCTACTTAACCACTTTCATGCATAGGTCTAAGATGATGTTGTGCTGTATCAACCTCAGATCTAAACCCGACATGTCGTTGTATGACCATGCAAAGACTTCAATGTTATCTTGTAGAATTTTGGCTACATCTTTGTGCATCTGCAAATCTAGGAGGGAACTAAGTTTCAACGCTTTTATCTCCCCCCCTAGATGTGGTCACAGGCGTTTTGATAAGAGGGTCCTCAGTTACATCCCTGGCCTCTAAATCTAGGGCTTGGACCATATGCTTAGGCCAGTCTAGGGATGCTTCCAAGGACGCTATGGTGCTAGCTATGGGTGATTCCTAGTCTATTAGCTCTAGGTTTGGTCATCTCGCGAGTTTTCCATGTGGACCTACTAAAGCTAAAGGTGAAGAGAGATCATGATGGATTTCCATTCTCGCTCAACCTGCGAAAATGAGATGAAAGTCTAGTCAAGAGGTACTTATTTGTAGTAACTGTACATAGTGAAAATTTGCAAAGTAGCAATGAAATGTGAGCAATAGAGATAAATGGAAAGTATGATAGAAAGCTTAAGATTTGTCAGTTTAAGGTCGTGGTAGACCACCTGGAAGTAAAAATGCAAAACTGCTGATGTAAAAATGCAAAATTTCTAGTGTAAAAATTTAAAATCTGCTAGTTTAATGTCTTTTAGAGTATTAGTTTAGGGTCATTGCGGACCGCCAGAATGTGAAATTTTGAAGGTGCTAGTTTAAGGTCTTTTCAGACTGCCTAGACATAAAAATGCAAAACTGCTAGTATAAAGAATAGAAAGCTACTAATTTAAAAATGCAAAACTACTGATGTAAAAATGTAAAACTGCTAGTTTCATGTCATTGCGGACTGCCAATGAGTAAAAGGTTGAAACTACTAGTTTAAGGTCTTTGCAGACCGCTAACTAGATTGAAACTATGTGTTAGGATTGCTAGTTTAAGGTCTTTGCGGACCGCTAACTAGATTTTTTTTGTGAAGGCAAATGGCTAGTTTGAAGTGTGTTAAGGTTTTTTGCCCAGGCCCACCTGTCTTAATGTGAATAGTGCTACTACGTCATGGCAGGCATGCTACGCCATACAAAACCCCCCACATTAATCGGGAAGAGAGAATGACATGTTTCCTTTTCACCATTGCGGCTATAAACAGGGATTAACCCCTGGTAAACTTATCATTTTCGTCGTAACAGCGCAGAGCTCACATTCGGAGCATAGAAAAATTCTGCCAACAGAGAGCAAGGTGATTCAACGTAGCAACAAAGAAAGAGTCAGCAAGTAAGACGATGGATCCCAGGAAAGAACGCAAACACCTGGTACTCATGAAGGTCGACGAAATGAAAGAAACCTTAGGGCATGTCTCGCAAACACGTGTCATGGTGCAAGAGGAGACACCATTGGCCCAGTAGGCTGCTATGCTTCCTCTATTTTCTTATGCCTCTGTTATTGTTTTTGCTTTCCCTATTTTATTTATGCGATTTTATTTAGCTATCTGTATTTTTCTGTCATCACGTTGTCGTTATTTTGGCCCTTACATCGTCTTTTTTGCTGTTTCGGCCGCGACAAACATACAGACACTACGCTAAGGTTGCATGCAATGTTGCCTAGACTGCCATCGCTGTGGCTACCATTGTCATAGAGGCTTGGATGATTTGAGCCACCTAACATGCAAATAACATACCGTACGACCCTCAAGAGGGTTTGTTCATGCGTGATGTAACACCATGACACGTGTTCTATCACAACATGATGTTAATCACTTTGTCAGGAAGATTTGTTGAACGGATGCAGTGTATTAAATTCTTCTTTGTTTAAAGATTCATCTTTAGTTTTGTTGTTACTACGCTAAGCTAACTTGGCTACACTATTACCTTCATATTTTTTGCTACGCTATATGCATAAAGAGAATCATGCTACGCTATCTGCTAAAATGCTAGTTTTTCTACGCTATATCTAAAATCCATTCAAACATGCCATTAACATTTTCTATTGTGTTGTGCAGGGTGGTGCTAAGGCCAATTTTGATTGTCCTAGAAATCGTAGGGGTCCTGTGCTACGTAAGTGAACCAATGGCCAATGTTCCTCCAACCCATGCACATGTGGGGCAGCAAGCGATCTGGTTCTGAGAAGGAGTGCAGGGCTTCCTACAATTTCTCCTCCAGCTCTTCAGTGTGATCATTTGGTCACATTTGGCAGAGGAGGTAGTAGCTGTCATAACAAAAACCCTGTTACCTAGGGAAAATTAGGGTATTCTAATATTTTTGATGGATGGAGCAATTAGTAGCAGGCAGGGAGAGGGATCGAGTCAGCATCCAAAAAATTTGAGGCGTTTGGCTTGGATCTGGGAGATGCCGATTATAATTACTACCATGCATACAACACTTTGTTTATTATGTGTCACATGAGAACATGCTTCTAAAACCCACTAGGAACCATTTACAGTGCTGGCGGGTGAGTTTTGTAGCCATGTTCCACTATGCTATACAATGTTTTCTACACTAGGCAAATATTAACAATGTGTTTTTGTTATTAGGTTTTTCATCAACGAGAATGGGCTTCATGGTGATAGAGATGTGTTGACCTTAGCATAGATAGCGTTGCGGGAGTTTTCTTCCATTGAAAATATGCACGCAAGTGTGATAGGCCAATGCGAGGGTGAGTACAAAACCTACCCAACCCGGTATTCCAAACTCTATGACAGATGCAAGGAGTCCAGTTGGTTGGATGAGGGATGGACACCTTTTAAACCAATCACCGTTGAAGATGTCTTGGTTGATCTTCCGTCATTCCCATTACCCTTTAAACCTAGTAAGCTAAATTATAATTTACTACATGTTCAAGTGTCATTCCTATTTTTTCTGCTACTTATTCTTTGCCTAACTTGTTTTTTGCTTTTTTTTTCTTTTTTGTGCTTTGTGTTTTTTTCTGCAAACTACTATAGAGGAAAAGAAGTCCTAGGAGGTGATGGTGATAACCTTTGGGTACCAGAAGGCCAACATCTACTTCAAGTATGGGGAGGTAGATGAGAGCCAACGTTGGATATGAAACACGGCCTTGAAATCCCTGATCAAGCACCTTCAAGATGTTGGGCTCATGGATTTGTTCCTAGCCCCGAATCCAAGTGTCTCTGCTGCTAAGATGCTTGCCCTAGTAGACTCCTTTTCCAAAAAGGTAGACTGCTTCCACACACATGGACATGGTGTGTGGGTGGTCATTGAAATCAATGACTAGCTATTCGTAGACCTTTTTGGTGTCCCTGCTGATGGCCTTCCTATAGGATCAAAGACTAAGAAAGAGGTGAACCGTCAGAGGGAGGACATTCAGGAGTCACTAGGGGTTGCAAAAGGATGAAAAGGAATCCTCATGGAGATGGTCAAGCTGAGAGCTTCCAAAGATGTTTATCCCATCTTCCATGTCCATGCTTTCCCTTAGCTACTTTCCCAAGGAAAGATCATTGGGATTGAGCAAGCTTGGGTGATGCAGGAGGTCATGGAAGAGTGGGCTCGCTACAACTGGGCTAGGCATCTATGCAAGGACCTACAAACTAAAATGTTCATGCTTCATAAGAAGCAGGAATCTTGTTTCAACATGTACCATGCCTTTTACATAGCCTGCTTGTAGCATTTCATGGATTTTTTGGTAGTCCGTGAGAATGGAGTCTGGGTTGTGTGAGATCGTAACCACATTTCCAAACTGTGGATCTACCAAATCCTCTAGACCACCTAAGCCCAAGATCCCCCAAAAGCTATTGGGGAGTCATTTTCTATGACGACTAAGGATCGGGTGGCCCACAACGTTCATGGTCAGGATAGCGTGGGAGAGGTGCCCCCTCCTACTACAGGTAGTGTATCGTAGGGGAAACGTCTCATTGCCAAGATGGTGGCCACTAAGTTGCGGCTAAAGAGGCCTCATCCAAACGAGGAGCCTTCCCGTACAGTGGAGGAAGAGGGGCCATCACTACGATTTAAACTACACAAGACACAACCTTCCATCGGTAAATGCTCTTCTTTGTGTTTTTCTCTTCGGCTTTTGATTAAATTCTTGCTACACTGTGCGCGGCCCATTCATAGAGGAAAGGGCCCCGATCAAGAGGGAAGGAGCTCCTATCACTAAGGAAGGGGCTCTTTTCATCAAGGAAAATCATCCTACTAATGAGGAGGACATTTTTGGAGATGAAGAGGAGTCTCCTATGGATGAGGAGGGTGTTGGTGCCCTAAAAAGAAAGGTGCTAGCAAATAAAGAGGAAGCCCACCTCGATCGAAAAGGGACTTCTGCTGGAGGTCCCTCTACTGAACATAGTTCAGCAGCGGGGGAGTGAACGAATGCTAAGGGTGCTATCATAGTTTTGAGTCATAAAGGAGGGGAACTGCAATTAGATGTTGGTGAGTTTGACAATATATTCGCCACTATGTCGATGGACGATCCCCCTATTATCACCCCCAAGGGTTTACTAGGTAGGAGCCCTTACATTATCATTTGCATCACTCACAGCTTTATTGCAATCTATCTCGATCATTACTAATGAATTTGGTTGCATGACAGACACCACTATTAATGTTATAGGACCTCATGTGATTCCCCTGGAACCATGGGCCGAGACCCCCAACAAGCTTACGTTCATGCAAGGGGTCGTCGACGACATGATCAGCCATCTCAAACAGGTCGATCCTGAAGTAGGTAAGTAAAGTAGCTATGCTAGGCTCTTTGAGGTTGCTACGCTAAACTTCTTGAGTTCCTAACTTTGTTATGCTAGTGTGACTAATGCACTCTTTGTGTGGTCAGACCCTCTTGACTCAGGTGGGACCCGACACGGGTGTTGAAAGTTGACACCATGCCTACAGTCTTGCCCGAAGTGGCTGAGGTGCCTTGTCGCATATACGACAAGGCTAGCAAATGTGCTTTGCACTTGACATGCTCCTTGTGGGAGTGTAGGCGCATCAATGAGGACCTGTGGAAATGGGTCTAGAGGACTGAGAAAGAGAAAGCTGAACTAAGCATCAAAGTGGAGACCTCTAATCCTGGAACGAGTGAAAACACCAAAAAAGTTTGGCCTAGCACTTTTAGGCAAGATTCAAGCTAAGTCATGCAGCTACCCAAGCATGAATACAACATGACCAAACTTGGAGGCCTCCAAAACAGCCCTCGATGGTTCACGATTCAATAGGCAAGGTCCCCCTCAAGGCCCACAGGCGATTGCACCAACTTCCAGCATCCAGAATCAAAGTTTTAGGCTCAGAATGCTTGGTTTTGGCTAAGTACACTTTGGTTACACTGTGGCTTACGCTACACAACGTAAGGATCAGCATAACCAACTTTTGGAGCCCCAAAACTTAGTCAAAATAGGCCACAATCGAGCATAAGGACCCCCCATGACCTTCACCAAGGCCCCCAGCAGCTCCCAATCTCTAGAAAATCAAAATTTGGGCCTTAAATGAGGTATTTTTAGTTGATTACGTTGGAGCTACATTTTCATACGCTGCACAGCGTATGCACAGCATGACCAAGCTAAAACAACCCAATTCAAGCATCTCAAGGAATAGTTTTGACATGGATCTGACTCTCGAGGGCTGGGCAATAGTTTTTTATGATCAAAAGCTCTAGAAACTCAAAGATTGGCCCTCAAATGATGCATTCTTTAGTTCATACGTTGTGCTTACACTGCACAATGTAACCAAGCAAAAATAGGGTAAAAAAAGTAGTTTTAGGTAGCATCTTCAACACTAGAGCAACCCATAGGGACCGGCAACACTTGTACATGTTCATAGGCTTCAAAAACTCCAAATTTGGGCCTCAGATGTGCCATTTTGACTTGATTACGCTGGGGTTACTTTTTCATACGCTACATAGCGTATGAACAGCGTAACCACACAAAACAAGCCCAAAACTACATTAAAATGAGTTAAAAGATAGCATCTAGAGAACCCTGAAGGACAAGTAGCACTCAGGCATCAAGAAATAGGAATCAGCGTATAGAACCTAGCTTCAGATATGGTAGTTTCACTTGGTCACATTGAGGCTTACACTGGCCAACGTAAGCCCAGCGTAACCAACCTAAAGTGATCCAAAATAGCATCAAATCCAAGGTAAAATTGGCTCAAATTTGACCTACAGAACCCTCCAGACATCATACATGCAAATATACCTTTAGAATAGGCTTCAGAGGTCAAAATTAGGTTTAAAATGCACTATTTTTGTTGCACACGCTGAGCAGCGTATGGCAGCGTATGGAGCAACGTATGATATAGTGTGTGCACTTGTGACACTAAATTCCCATACGTTGGACACTGGACGCCAATGTTGAGACACACCTGAGCCTACCAGGACATGCTGATGAAGAAATCAGCACACCAGAGCATAGATCTAGAGGCCAGAGACAAAATTCTTTATTGTAACATAAAGATTCTTTTGTAAATTTCAAATTCTTTCAGCATGCCAAGTTCATATGCTATGGGTTTCATATGCCAGCATAAAATTTGGCCATGCTAGACATTGTACATTGTAACATTTCATGCATCCAGTCAATGCACACACCTATCACCCTATCCAAATTTTTCTCAGCCCGTAGCGATTGATCGTCTCCTAGATCCAAATCACATGCCCAAAATCCTATAAATCTCCTCTTTTTCCACTTGATCGAGGTGGGGAAAATTGGAATCTCACACACTGAGGAAATCTGGGCATCAATCTCATACACTGGGCTTCACATAGACTTGGAGACTATACACCCGCAATCCAAAACCTGCATCTTCCCAGCATCCGTTCTCATCCATCGAGGCTAAACATTAGTCTTGCGACCAATCCGCAACTGCATTCTGACCGGTGCACATTGTAATTTTTTATCAATACAAAAAATTTGCATTATTTCCCATATTCTTGCATTTTACATTATTTTTCTTATTCACATTTTTCCTGTTTTCATTATTTAAACAATTTACATTTTTTTTCATTTGTTTACGTTCATTTTTGCATTTGTTTACGTATAACCCAATGCTAAAATTTGTGTACGTTCGGGGAAGTCCTCATTTGATCCATGTGCAGACCATTCAAGGCACTCTGCCTCTGTTAATTTCTAGCTTACCCTCAAGTGAAGGCAGGGTCTTACTGTTTCATCCATAGATCTCTCAGCATCCATTCATTCCAGCCTCTCACCGACGATTTCGGATAGTATAGTAAATTGGCACTAGAAGAAGGTCCATTTCTCTGTTAGATCCACCTCTTAGCATCCCAGATCCAGCATTCACACACTGCTATGATTGCCAGTGTTCCTACGCTGCCTTGTTTCCAGTGTTCAAGCACTATTTCCTGCTAATAAATCCTGTTTTCCAGCCCAAACCCTATTTCAAAGTTTTCCAGGGATGTTCCTACTAAAATCACAGCATCCTACACTCTCTTCCAATTTCAAACATTGTTTACAACATTCCTCATCCCTATCTTCTTTTCTGACGCTATTCACAGCATCCAAATCTAAGTTTTCTTCTTAGACGCTGCATCCAGCACTTAGTTTTCTCACACATATGCTCCATCCAGCATCTAGACGTTGTTCTACAGGTTAGACACTACACCATCATTCACCATATATTTCAACATTTCTGTTTATATGCCACACGCTATATTACACCACTCCTTTCACATTCACACTCTATTTTTCTAAACATTAGCACCATACACTGCTCCTCACCCTACCTTATATGTTGTGCACATTAATTATAGGTTGTACCTCTTGAAACTCCTTGTATGCAGCTTTTGGTGTGCATACATTGTAGTACATTTTTATACATTGCATTCCTTTGTACGTTGTTCAACACTTAACCATATTTTCTCTCTTTGACACTTAGCCATTTATTTTCTTTCTCTTACACTATTACATCTAGACACTTTGACAATGGACCCTATGCACACCAACACCTTTGCCTTGCCTGCCTTCGATGTCGATGCCTCAATCTCGAACCTCGTGACCACCACCAAACCCATAGTGGCTCATAGCAAGATTAACCCCCAGGGGCCATCTCGCTGATCACTAAGACTGCAAGGTAGAGATCCCTCATTCACAATTCTGACCCTCAAGTAATACAACTTTATATGCATCAAGATCCAGGCTAACTTGGCCATCGACCAAACAGAACTAGATGCAAAGAGACAATATGAGATCGTCAACAAAGGAGGTCATGAATTCATTCCCACCCCCTACGACATCATCCCACTCTCCGAATACCACAACGAACTCATGTCCTAGCTCCTTATGGCAAGGAGTCAAGCCCCATGACAACCTGCCATAGAGCCCCAAAACCAAGATGAGGAAGATGACTTCGCGGCACAATCTGAACATGAGGATTCGTATTACACCCTCACTCCCCATGCCTACATGAATCCATCATTCCACCCTCATGTGGGATAGACGACCCCTCACTAAGTGTCAATGAACACACAAGCACCGGTATCCCGACAAAGATTACCCACATCCATCTCCACCCAGTACATACCGCACATGCAAACACATGGGGCCCCTTTCATCACTTCAGCTCTGCACATCCAGGGTGTCACTTAATAGTTTGTGGCTAGGCAAGGAACCATACCCCTTATTCAACAACCCACTCACTTCAACGTGCCACACCCCGCAACCACAACTCTGAGCAACAAATGACAACCCAACAATCTCCCCAACCAACTGATCTGCCTACCGTCGAAGAGTGGGAAAAAGCCAAACAAATGATGCAAGCATTAGCTGAAAAGGTAAAGCACCTCAAAACGGCAAACACTGAACAAGTTAAAGTACTAAACTTCTACCAAGATGATCCAATTAGCTCTTCAGTGCCACCGTTAGCTTTACCCAAGGGAATCACACTCCCATAGTTAACCAAGTACAATAGGAAGGGAGACCCAAACGCTCACTTGGTAACATTCTGATCAAAGCCTCTATTGCTTCAATCTTGGCCCCACGCAATCCTACGCATGTTCGCCATGTCCCTAACGGACAGTGCCTTAGACTGGTACTGAGCCCTACCACGTAACTCCATATCCTATCTTGAGGATCTATTACATTAGTTCATCACTCGGTTTCAGTACAACCTCAAGCCTGAGGCCACACTAGACACTCTGATACAGGTGAAACAAGCACCACTAGAGCCTGTGCAAAAGTTCATTCAACGATGGAGCACAGCCCTTAACAAACTTCATGAGCCCATCCTTGAAATGTATTTTCTTATGATTCTGAAGGAAGCCATGAATTACTTCGTTAACTCAAAATTGTACTACCTAAGCACTCAAACTTTGAGCCAAGCCTTCACGCAGATCAAGAACATTAAACAAGCTACACAAACTAGCAATGATCTTGCCTATGTGGCTTACAAGAACCAACACATTGCCAAACAATAGACAACAATAGAAAATGTAGCCGCAAGCACAAAAACAACAAACACCAGTACCAACCCGCCTGCAATGACAGGGGCCACCCCAAGGTCCAACTTTCAGTGTAAGAATCGCTCTAAGTATACACCGCTACCCAGGCAACCCTCTAAACTACTAGAGCAACTCCTTAAAACTAGGAAAATCCAATACAAAAAAGTAGCGAAGAATGCCTGTTTGTACCCATTTGGAACGTGACCACCAACGAGTGTCCTCGAACAGGATTTAGGTGCCTGCTGGTCTCTAGCAACACTAAGGCCCAAATACCTCCAAATAAACTTAGTAGTTAATGTGAGTATGTGTGTGTGCTGTTGCGGCGTATGGTTGTGAGAAATGTAATGATTGCGTTGTGTGTAAACTACAAATGACTTACTTTAAAGAGATTCAACCAACTTTGCCAAGTACTGTGAGTTGTTGAAAGTTTCCTATTTTGTTCAACTGCCTAGTCTACGCGGTCCTTATAATACCTACTTGTAACAAATAAAATTTTGCAAAAACATTTGAGCACAACTCTGCAAATCTACTCCTAATTTTCCCCAGAGAAAGAGATAGTTCCACAAGAAAACTAGAAATAGAGCAAGATTTGATGGAAATAGACAGGAAGAAAAAGAAAGCAGATTTGTGTAGACCTCAAATATTTCAACAAGGTAAAATGACACGAGTAAACACTTCGCAATAAAGCTATCCCAAATTCAATATCTACGAATTG
>MNCI01013089.1:354266-366164 GCA_015680685.1 Gnetum montanum
TTTTTCATAAAAAATATAATATAATATCCACCTTATTGGTGGTAGCGGTGGTTAATTTATCCTTTCTGCATCTCTGATAATTGAAATTTAAATTCGGGATGGCCCGAAATATGAGTCCGAAGGTGAAGGCACCAATCCTGCAACTGCCAGCAACTGATTCAAATTATCTTCTTTGGCCAAAAATCGTTACCAACAACTGCCATCTTAGGAGAAGACTTAGCCGCTGCGTTAGGAGACGTCGCCATGTGTTCTATAAGGATCTGCAACTATTGTAACCTTTGCCTCTCAAAAATGCCCTTCAGGTTTTGATAATTATACGATTTGATCATCGCTTCATATATTTCACTACTTTCCGTCTGTGATGACTAGTAAACTGTCTGGCTTACAAAGTTTTCTTCCAGCATTTGGTGCAAATTCTTCAAGCAACGTCAAGTAGGGATTTTAAGGCATTTGCTGTTGTTGCGGATGAAAACCCAAATTTGTTCATCACGCGAAATAAGCGTCCATTCTTCTGAAATCCATCTTCCGAAATAGCCACAAGTGTCTCTGCTGAAATCGATGATGTGCCAGCTGCAATCCACCCTAAACTGGCCTCAGTACAGCCTGCATGCAATTACTGCCCGAAACCCCTTCAATACGGCTCAGTCATGAAAGAAGGGCCTCCCATGCGCTCCATGAACTTGGGTTCACGGTTTTCGGCATCCGGTGAGTCGACTACGGCTGCGTTCGGCAACATAAATCTACCCGATGTGCGGGCACAACTCTGAACAGCACAAGCCGATGTATTTGCCCCAAAACCACGGCATTCAGTTCTATTTTTCTGATTATCTATTTTTTTCTCCGACAGTGTTAACAATGGGCCTTTGGACTTACGGGAATTTTGATTCGTCTGCAATACAGAAGCCTTTACATCCTTTGATAATTTAAATTTACAAAATTTAAAACCTATTGGTAGTCCATTAGGTCCTTCACTTGATTCCAGCTCTTATAATCCATTACCCACGGTGTTGTCTATTTTGCCAATATTAACAGGGAGTATGCTTTCTTGTGGTAAATAATCACCTCCTTTGTTTGTTATTCCAATCTTCACTAAAGGAAATACCTTGGCATTTTAATTTCACTTTCCAAGAAGGCTTCAACATCAAGATTATTTACCCAGTGGCTTGCTTCTCCAAGAATACCCATCAACTCACAATACTAAACTGCAAATTTACAACCAGGTATTGTGCTAATTTTGAATAAAATATTCCAACTATTCCATGTAATGGCCAAATGTGCCAACAATGCCCATCGAAGATATGACAGGTACTGTGAGCTACTAAGGAACCCCACCTTAGCAACACCAAACGAGCCCCCGATCCCACGACACTTTAAGTTAGATCAATTCTATCACTTCCATCAAATGTCCAATCACAATACTGAAAACTACCATGCCTTACAGGATGATCTTCAAACAATGATAGAACAGGGCCAACTCAACATTAACACCCTGAGTCAACCTAGCACAGATGATGCCTCCTATGTCATAAACTCCATTAGCATAGGAAGCCCAAACCTGTGTGGCAACCTTTCATGATCCGTATGCCTCTCAGCAAGGCAAAGATTCCCTCTACCTCCATGAGCAAGAGGCCTTCCATTGTCATCTAGGTGCCACCTCGAGCACCTGTAAAACCTTTTTTGGTCAACGTACCACTGCAATCATCTGCTAAGATGTTAAACTGACATGATGCACCGACCACAACCGCAAAGAAACCTTTCATCATCAAGGTGCCACAACAAGCTAGTCAAACACCAACGACTCCTCCCAAACTACCATTTGTCATAAAGGTGCCACCACGCGATGGCCCCTCACCTACCCAGAGCCCAACCGTAGGTAACGTCTCAACCTCTTCTCCCTCAAGAGTCAACCTTGCCAACAACATGGGTAAGCCTACCAAATGATAGTAGAAGAGGACAAACGAACAATGAACAACATCCACACCCGAAGTGAAGGCCACACCAAGCAAGCAACAATTGAACGTTGGGGCCCCAACCCCTAATCCCAAGCAAACCAAGCCTAAGCCCTCTACGTAAGAGGCCCATCCCTCAACCACCATGAAGGAAGGCAAAGCCAACACAACAACCAACAACACAGACTTCATAGCTACACTAGCCCAGGTAAAACAAATGCTCAAACAGAAGAACACAATGATGAGCTTATACGACCTGGTCATGACTTTAGCCGCTCACCGCAAAGCCTTGGCTCAAATGTTAGCATCCATTCCTATTACAGAGGACATCCCCACAAATGAAGAATCCATCTATGCAACAATTTCGCAACACACACCACAAGGATTGGGTTCAAACACCTTAGCCTTCTGTGACAATGTAGTTAAAGTCAACCCCGAACAAGGGAAAGTCGCAAAAGCTCTATTGTCGATTAGCATACATGTTGGGCAATGTACCATTCATAGAGTGCACATTGATGATGGTGCAACAACAAATGTAGCTTTATAATCCTTCATCGATAAACTAGGCATGGCAGACAAGATCATGCCAACAAAAACCACATGTTTAAAATCCTTCAACGGATCACATGTCATAGTTAAGGGCACAATCAACTTAGCCTTTGTGGTAGGAGAACAATTCCCCACCAGCACGGAGTTCACTATCATAGAAGAGATGCCAAGTTTCAACATGATTCTTGGTAGACCTTGGCTAGCCCAACAACAGTCTGTTTCCTCACTAATACATCAAGAAAAAATCCTTCCATACGAAGGTGGACAAGTCATCATACATGGCAATAGCATTCCCTTTCAAGCCATCCACAACATAGACATGTTACAAGTATTGAAAGAAAAGTCTCTTGATGGAACACCCACGGCAACAAATGCAACATCTAGAGCTAAAACACCCAAATGAGTGGTAAAAATCGAAAGCCTCCCAGAGCAACCAAAACCTAGCACACCTCCTAGACCACGTCCAGCTAGGAAAAAACCACATGATGAAGGCTCCCTTGCAGCCAAAAATACACCTGATCCCCACTCACTTTTCACCTTTGTTCATTGTGCATACGTCACCTTCATTTGCATTGTACTAGCTTACGCATTTACATGCGGCCCGAAAAGGCCTTAAACTAGCCTATGAACTGAAAAGGCCTTAAACTAACACACGGCCTGGTATGGCTTTAAATTGCCACACATAGCCCAAAAAGGCCCTAAACTACTACTTTTCACATTGTTCTATTTTCAGCAGTTACTACTTGACATTGTGTTCTCTAGTTTCTTCTTTTGCAGGATCACCTAGACGTACGTGCATGCATCCACATATCGTTCTGGCATCACGATGGTAAATTGATACCAAAAATTCATCCTGGCATCATGACGGTAAACTGATACCACAGATTCATCCTGTCATCACGACAGTAAACTGATACCACAGATTCATCCTAGAATCATGACAATAAACTGATACCACGAAGCCGTCCTAGCATTATGACCTAAAACTGATACCTCAGATCGTCTGGAATGACAATAAACTACCACATCCTCATCTGACAGAGTCCACTAAGACTATAAACTAGCTTGCCTCTCCATAGTCCACCACGACTATAAACTAGCATTGCACTGTCCGCTACAATGCCAAACTGGCAACGTCCAACGAGTTATGACGTAAAACTAATCCATGACAGTCCGCCAAGACTATAAACTAGAAACTTCTTCACTGGCTTACTAATCTGTTGCTATAATCAAATGGCATGTCTTCATCAACCTGCTGCATGAATTGATCACATGGACTCTGACAACATTACTGCTGCTCAATTTTGTTTGCCTACGGTTGCATGCGGTGTCTCCATTCCATCGGTTGCATCCATGTTTAAAGTGTTAAGCTGACTCATTCACTCGTGGTTTTCTTATCTTCTTGGAGTTGTGTTTGCAGGATGACACCTAGAGGTGTTCGTACACAGATGCACTTCATCACAGTGCTAAGGTACCACATTGTTCCTAATGCATGTAACCAGGTTAATCAAACCATTCACAAGTACATTTCCATTTCCCCAAACATCCCTTATTTCCTAACATGTTCTCTCCACCCTTTTTAGTTACATTTCCCAGATACATCCTAGTCACCCCAAAACTCTGAACACATGGTTGCACACTGTAACTCTCCAAGCAGTTGCAACACATAGCACAACACATGAAACAGATACAAGCACGAGTATAACATTGAAAGAGAACTCTGTCCAAAAAAAATCAAAGAGAAAAATCCATCACAAGATCCTTGGCACTTCCCATACAAGCCCCAGGCTAGAAGGTACTTGTCTTGGAAGAAAAAACTTGTGTCTCAAACAATCATGTTGCATCCCACTGCATGGCTTTGGCTGTTGGACAACAAGTTTCCTTTGACACTCAACAAGAGTCTTTTTTCTCCAAAGAATGCACCACCTCACCACGTGGCTTTGGTTGTGACAATGAGTTCTCTTAAACAGGATACAAGAGTCTCGTTCCTCCAAAGGATGCACATCCCATTCCTTTGACCCAAGTCCACTAGATACTGGCTACTGACAAGGACCAACATGATGTGTTCACACAAGAGTGCTCCTCTTCCCACAGTTAAACAAAACCATCCCTTCATAAATCCCCAATCTCATAGTTACAAACCTTCTCCCTATACATCTCAAAACTTCATCTCCTAATCCCATGTACTTCTAAACATGGTGCGATGACGTCTGGCCAAGTGCCAAAGAACAATGCTTGATACCCAATTGCTCATGGTGTTTTGTACTTCTTTGTCAATGCCTCTTGGGTAGATTCCTCCAGGAATCAACAAAGAGGGACCAATGAAAACACCATAAAATTTTGGCCTAGCACTTTCAGACAAGATTCAAGCTAAGTCATACAGCTACCCATGCATGAATATAGCATGACCAAACTTGGAGGCCTCCGAAACAACCCCCAATGGTTCATGATTCAACAGGAAAGGTTCCCCTTGGGGCCCATAGGTGACTGCACCAACTTTCAGCATCCAGAATCAAAATTTTTAGGCTCAAAATTCTTGGTTTTGGCTAAGTACACTTTGGTTATGCTATGGCTTACGCTGCACAGCGTAAGGATCAGCGTAACCAACTTTTGGAGCCCCAAAACTCAGTCAAATAGGCCGAAATTGAGCACAAGGACCTTCCATGACCTTCACCAAGGTCCCTAGCAGCTCCTAGACTCTAGAAAATTAAAATTTTGGCCTTAAATGAGGTATTTTCAGTTGATTACGCTAGAGCTACATTTTCATACGCTACACAGCGTGACCAAGATAAAACAGCCCAATTTAGGCATCTCAAGGAAAACGTTTGATATGGATTTGACTTCTGGGGGCTGGGAAACAGTTTTGTATGATCAGAAGCTCTAGAAACTCAAATATTTTCCCTCAAATGATGCATTCTTAAGTTCATACGCTGAGCTTATGCTGCACAGTGTAAGCATAGCGTAACCAAGAAAAAATAGAGCAAAACAAGAAATTTTTGGCAGCATCTTCAACACCAAAGCAAGCCACAGGGACCAGTAGCACTTGTACATGTTCACAGGCTTCAAAAACTCCAAATTTGGGCCTCAAATGTGCCATTTTGACTTGATTATGCTGGGGTTACTTTTTCATACGCTGCACAGCGTATGAATAGCGTAACCACACAAAACAAGCCCAAAACTACATCAAAATGAGTCAAAAGATAGCATCCAGAGCACCCTAGAGGACAAGTAGCACTCAAGCATCAAGAAACAAGCATCATCATACAGAACCCATCTTTAGATATGGTAGTTTCACTTGGTGACGTTGAGGCTTATGCTGGCCAGCGTAAGCCCAGCATAACCAACACAAAGTGACCCAAAATAGCATCAAATCCAAGGTAAAATTGGCTCAAATTTGACCTGCAAAACCCTCCAGATAGCAAACATGCATATCTACCTTTAGAATAGGCTCCAAAGGTTAAAATTGGGTTCAAAATGCACTATTTTTGTTGCACACGCTAAGCAGCGTATGGCAGCATATGGAGTAGCGTATGATACAGCGTGTGCACTTATGATGCTGAATTCCCATATGCTGGACACTGGACACCGATGTTGAGACACGCCTGAACCTACCAGGACACATTGATAAAGAAAAAAGCACACCAGAGCATAGATCCAGAGGCCAGAGACATAATTCTTTGTTGTAACATAAAGATTCTTTTGTAAATTTCAAATTCTTTCAGCCTACCAAGTTCATACGCTGCGGGTTTCATATGCCAGCATAAAAGTTGGCCATGCTAGATGCTGTACATTGTAACATTTCATGCATCTGATCAACGCACATACCTATCACCCGATCCAAATTTTTCTCACCCAAATCCGAATCACACACCCAAAATCCTATAAATCTCCTCTTTTTCCACTAGATCGAGGTGGGGAAAATTGGAATCTCACATACTGAGGGAATTTGGGCATCAATCTCATACACTGGGCTTCACACAGAGTTGGACATTGTACACCCACAATCCAAAACCTACATCTTCCATGCATCTGTTCTCATCCATCGGGGCTAAACATCCGCCTTGCGACCAATCCGCAATTATGTTCTGACCGGTGCACATTGTAATTGTTTATCAATACAAAAAGTTTGTATTATCGCCCAGATTCTTGTAGTTTACATTATTTTTCCTATTCACATTTTTTCCTGTTTTCATTATTTAAACAGTTTACATTCATTTTCATTTGTTTACATTTAGTTTTACATTTTTTTACGTATAACCCAATGCATTGCAATTGCGTACGTTCAGGGAAGTCCTCGTTTGATCTGCATGCAGACCATTCAAGGCACTTTGCCTCCATTAATTTCTAGCTTGCCCTTAGGTGAAGGCAGGGTCTTACTATTTCATACATAAATGATCTCTCGACGTCCGTTCATTCTAGGCTCTCGTCGACGATTTTGGACGATACAACGAGTTCCTCATGGCTCGTGATACTAATGATGGTAGTTGGCACATGGCTGTCATAGATTATGCTAGATACTAGATAGTCGTGTGGTGCAACAACGAGGCCACCCAAGAGATAATAGTACAATGGATGCAAATGGACTTATTGGCTTAGAAGAACCAGGACTGGAAAGACTACAACGCCAGAGTTTACGAGTGGGGGCAGTCCCAGAAAAACCATAAACATATGTATAAACTAGAACGTGCCACCTACTGTAAAATATACTGGAATGCTTCAGTGAAGGTGTTTACCTATGAAGCATTTCTGAATGTCATTGGTACTTCTAAAGCTTACAACAAGTTCATGGACTAGGTACAGGTCACTGAATCTCTTGAATAGGAAGTGGATCTTCCTACAGGTGTGACCGCTACTGCCTCATTTTCTCTGGGACTGCCAAGATGGACGGTCGTCCAAAGGAGAAAGCTACTACAGACACTAAACCAAGTGATAGGCACTGGGAAAATATCACAAAGGAGGATCTTTGGCATCGCCTCGAGCTCAGTTTGGATCGCATACCCTTCGAGGTAGATGCAGGGCCTTCTCGGGTTAGTCACTTTCTACTATGTAAAGTCTTATGCTCCATTCTAGCTTCCATGTGTTGCTCTAGCTGACTACTTCACTTTTTCATAATGCAGATTCAAGATGAAGATGTAGGACCCATAGAAGGCGAAAATGAAGAGGCAGAAGAAGGTAGTGTAGAGGAAGGCGATGTGGAAGGGAATGATGGGGGAGTAAACAATGCAGGCGAAGATGATGCAAGTGAAGATGACCCATGATAGCATGCAGTTTTTGAAATTTTGAATTTTTTGTAAAATTTTTGCAAACATTGTTTGATGGAAAAAATTTTAATTAAGGAAGCGAATTTTGAAAGAAAATTGGTCTTATGCTAGCTTATGCGTTATCTATGTGATCAATTTTATGTTATGTTTTCATTTTTTATGTTTTAGTTTTAGGCCATTTCAAGCCATTGCTAGTTTTAGGCCATTTCAGGTCGTGTGTAGTTTTATGCCATTTCAAGCCATGGGGCAATGTAGTTTTAGGCCATTTCAGGCTGTCAGATGTGATGTAAACAAAAGAAATCTTGTCAGTTTTAGGCCTTAGCAGGCCGTACATAGTTTTAGGTCATTTCGGACCATCGCTAGTTTTAGGCCATTTCAGGCCTGCACTAGTTTTAGGTCATTTCGGGCCTTATCATAAACAAAAAACATGTTAATGATTGAAAAGAGAAAGTGAGTTGATGTAGCTAGCGTAGATGGATAGATGTGAGGTGAATAGGCGATAACTATACAATGGATGTTGATAGGGTAGGAAGCAATGGGGCTGATATGCTATGCGTAACTGCTTCCTAATCCATCGTGGATTGGGCGAGGCATAAGGTTGAGGTGCTTTGCCATAGCCTTGGTCTATATCATTGTCCCCCACTTGGAAGGGTAACTCATCCCATGCATTTTTGTTTTCTGAACCAGCATGTTGAACCGACTCTTTTGCTGGACAGTTAGTATTTACAGAGATAGGCATTTCATTCTCAAAGGTTACAACCTCTAAGCCCTATTCCATATCTAGGTTGTTAATAGCTTGTGTTACTACCTCGTCGCCATGGATTACCACCTCCTTTCCTGCATAGCATAGATGGATCTCCTAATGAATGGGCGAAGAGACAGCCCTAAGTTGCGCTAACCATGACCTCTCCAAGATCAGGTTAAACCCAGGCATCTCTTCAACCATGATGAATGTTACGTTTGTGGGGAACTAGTCCCTTGCCACGAAGTCAATGTGGACCATGCCTTTCACCACAACCCATACCCCATTGAATGACTTTAAGTATGACGTTCTTGTGATCTGGTTGACCAAACCCAGCTTGTCCACAATAGGGAAAGGGATGACATTTGTGGCAACTCCATCATCAACGTGTATCCTTCAAATCTTATGTTGGCCTACTCGAATTGTGATGAACAGGGGTGCTATAGTCACCTAACCCTTTTCAGGGTCTTCCCTAATGGAATCATCACAGAAAGTCAATTGGGACGGCTGAGGTTCTATAGGCTCAAAAGGAAGCATGACCGAGTGGATCACTTTCTTTTCCGTCGACATGTTCTCATCAACCGGAATTACTGTTAACATGTAGACCAAAGCCTCATGGTGTGCAGTAGATGTCATGATCAGGTCGTACAGGCTCAGCATAGTGTTTTTTTTTGTTTTAGAGCTTGCTTGACCTAGGTGAGGGCACTCAAAAGGTTGTAGCCACTTTCCGGTTTCATACATTTCTACTCTTCTATTCATCCCAGAAGACAAATTTCCCATGGAGGGACAATTTCAGGTCTGGGTTTAGACTCTCTTGGGCAAGGTGGCTAAGAATGTGCATGCGTAGCAATGTTATCTTTTGGTGATGAGGGCGTAGATGCAAAGGGTGAGGGAATAGTCTTATAAGTACTTGGGATGATACTTTCCTTTGATGTCTCACCTGTGAAGCACACTTCTCATTTCCTAGGATGAGAAGGTTGTGAAGCTACCTTATGTAGGGCAGGGGTTGTTGAATGGCTTGGCCCCCTGATAACAAATAGAGCTAACGGTGTTAGTATATGCGGTGGTCGTGTAGTTTTGCTACTAGGTGGTGCAAGGGTGGATGCTCAGAGAGGGATTCTCAGGACGAAAGGTTGCTACAAAGTTTGATTAGCTGCTGGTGGTGCTGGTGCGCTATGATGAGGCACACAAACCACAAATGGCTACTGAGGCAGTGTAGGATTACTATCAATGCCGATGGTGTTGATAATGTAATCGGCATTATTGCCGTTAAGAGGATCTTTGTAAATGTGCAGGGATTGATTCTTGGGATGTACTAGGTTGCTTTCATCTAGCACCAGTCTCCCCTGATCGATCATCCTTTTAATGTCATCTTTCAACACCATGCAGTAATCCGTGTCGTGACCACACTATTGATGGTAGTCACAAAACCACTCTATCTAGAAACCCTTGGGAACTGGGGGCTCATTAGGCAAGGCTAAAGAGGGGTTCCTAAGGAGTTCGTAGTACCGCTGGTGTTTCCTGGCTCCCTCCTCCAACATTCACTTATGTTGGATGTACCCTACTGCTAGTAATTACTTCAAAAGATCTAAAGGCTTGACGGGAAGCAGGGTATACTTCAAGCGATATTTATGCTCAAATTTTGGTTTAGGTGATGCAGATGCTTCAGGTGTAGATGTAGAAGGTTGAGGTGCATTGCCCTATTTGGATGTGGGGTTAGTTGCAAGTGTGGCCAATTTTTTATTATTCTTGTTACTATTGTTGGGTTTGGCTTAGTTGGCCATAGTGACCACTGTGGCTGTTGCAGCCTTACCCTTGTCCTTATCCTTCTTCGTGAAGGTGTTCTTGTATGTAACATAGGCTTGGTCTTTGCTTATCTCAGTTGTAGCCTATATGCTCTTAGTCTAGGCGAAAGCCTGACTGAGAGTGCACGAAGTGAGATAATACACCTTAGACTTAATAAAGTCTTTCACTGCACCTTTAAAGATGGCCAGCAAGTGGGCCTCCGCAATGGGCTCGCGGATTTCGTCAAGGGTGGCACTCCAGCGTTGGATGAACTTCTGGACTGGTTCCAGCGTACCTTGTTTTATGCTCATCAACTGATCCAGCATGACCTCTAGTCTCAAGTTGTACTTAAAACGTGTCATGAACTGGGACAAAAGCTCCTCTAGGGTTGAGATGGAGGAGCGTGGAAGTGTGCGATACCAATCTAGAGCTTTTCCGGTTAGAGACATGGCAAAGACATGGATGATCGTATGCGGCCATTGTTGCAGAAGAAGGGACTCATATCTAAATGTAACAAGATGTGCATTGGTATCTCCCTCCTTGTTGTATTTTGTGAAATGGGGAAGTGACATCCCTGGGGGTAATGTTAGTGCAGGGACTACCAGGCTAATGGGATCATCCTGGTAGAAGTTGATGACTTGTACCATATCAGACCCGACAGCCTTGAGGCATTTTATTTTCTTAGTAAGGGTCTGCATAAGCTGGAACGCTTGATCCATGCCTGGGGATGATGTAGGCAATTGGGGAACCGTCGAGGCAACTCCCATCTATGGAGTGGTAGGGATAGTAATGTGACCCATCGGCAGTGCCGTTGGGATGGCCCCTGTGAACTGTGTTGCTTATGGCATCCACCACCCGGCACATGGTGCTATTGAAGCAGCAATGGTGCGTTCTACTACCGAGTAGGCTACTTGTGTGGCCAGTGGAACAGACCATAGTCCCATGCTAGGTTGTACCGTTTGCAGGGCTTGGTAGGTCTAATGGCGAATGTAGTGAGACATCTACGATAGTAGCGTAATAGGAGGAGAAGTGAATGGGGTCCACCATGTGGATGGGCCTGGGCCCACCGCTGATGGTGGGACAGGTGTAAATGCAGGAATAGAGGTGAAAGCTGCACATGACTACGAGGTAGGTATGGTGTGAACATGGGGCAGGGTATCTATGGTTAGTGTGTCTTGTGAAGCAAAAAAGGATTGGTGAATAGTTACCAGAGGAGTAGTGACCGGGGTTGAGACAGGGGCATAGGCATGTTGATGCATCGAAGGAATGGTATGGCTACCTATTACCAATGGAATTGCAAGTTGCAATGGTGCAAACATGATCCTAAAGGGGGCGGAAGTAGAAAATGGGTTCATCCAAAAGGACAGGGTAGGAGGGATGGTGGCAGGGTTGGTTTGACCCCCCCNCCCCCCCCCCTCAAATTGAGAATTCAGTTCCTCCTATCCATCCTGGAAAGCCTTGTCATGATGAGATGCTATGTCTTGCAACTCCCTGGGCCTAGTCACCTGGATCAGCTGATCTATAAGCCATTGGTTCGTTTGTGTCAAAGGAATGGAAATGTTGGGAGTGGGAATAAATTCCTTCCCATTGCAGTAGGCAAACTCGAAGCTAC
>MNCI01013089.1:366250-444244 GCA_015680685.1 Gnetum montanum
GTGATCTAAGGCTTTATGTCTTGCAAGATTCCAAAGGAACCATCGAAGCAACCGATCTGCACCACACAATGCGTAAACAACCACAAAAGGGTGTCAAGTTTGCACTAGTGTGTGTCGGGGTGCAAAACGCTTACAAGACTACCGTAAAACATGGAAATGGAACTAAAAGGCCCTCCTTCTAGCACCAAAAAACTGTAGCAATCGAAAAATTTGGTGGCTGGAAACACCGAGAGGTTGTCGATCAAATAGTCTTAACCCCAAATCTGTGCTAGGGCTGTGCTGGATAAAATGGAAACAGGGTGCCCTAAATGGTCTGGTCGATCAGACAGGAACTTAGTCGGTGTCACTAAACCTTTTGCAAACTTGTAATTTGAAAATAATGTTTATAGTGTAAAATAATAATTATCATATGTGAGGAAACAAAAATGATGTAATATGCAATGATAAGCAGGAGAATAAAGTAAATTGGAGTTAAGAACTGCACTGCTTCAAGACTACGGCTTTACTTTGTCAATGTGGATACAATCGATTGCGCTCTAGGAAGCACAAAGATCCCAAAAGTAACCAAGACATTCAAAGCCAGCCAACTGTATGCTTGAACATGGATTCAAGAGCTAACGATGCAAAATGCTACAAAGGAAGTAGAAAAGACCTAACAGAATGCCAAAATGGGAATGCCAACTATTTGATTTTTGGTCAACCCGCAAATGCCAACAATGCTCAAGATTGTCAACCCTTTTAATTCTCAAATTGCCAGCCATGCAAAATTTGCCAACCCATTCAAATGCCCTTTGAATTGCCAATTTTCCAACCCTTTGAGCGTTGCTTGTCGGGGTATTTATAGGGCTAGGAGCACATGAGAGATGTGGTTTGGATGCCACGTGTCCTGAACCCACAAGGTGTTGATGTGTCCATGCTGCATGGACATGCAAAGCTGATTGATGAGCCTGTCATGCTGCAATCACGCTATCAAAACTGGAGATGCTAGGATCAGGTGTGCCAATGATGCAAACAAGGAGTGAAGTGAATCGATGTAGCGTAGCCACTTGCTACACTATGCTACGTTGTGGAGCATAGCTTATTAGTGTAGCATAGCATAGCGTAGCCACCAGTTCGAAGAAGAAATTTGTGTTGGAGTTAATTACAGGTGCTAGAAGCCTTTGAAGTGTATTGGCTATTTCTGCATCTTTGCTATGCTACGCTATGCTATGTTGTGTTGCGTAGCATAGCATAGCAGCCAACATAACCTACTTTTTGCTTAATCTACTACTTTTCTAGTAAGAGGAGCTTTGCTGAAGCACTTGAAGTTAAGCAAAGCAACTGGTTTTGAAGGTCAAAGGTGCTTGCTGAGTGCAATTGAAATCACTAAGTAAGTTGGGCCTTTCTATCTTACTTTTGCTATGCTGCATAGCATAGTACTTTATCTTGCAATAGTTCACAGTTGATTTCCTGAACAACTATCTCCCGAGACCCACTACGCTACATAGCGTAGCGTAGCATAGCAAACTTCTTAACTAGAAAACAAGCCAAAAAATTTCGTGCATCCTGAGCACCGCTGACAACTCCACATGTGGTTTCTGAGTAAACTGTCAGCTAGATGAATTGTCCAGGTGGGCAGGCTGGAGAGTTTATCGGGCCTATCAACACTGTGTATAGAAAACTTGCCAAACTGGACAATCTGCACTCAGAGCATCCATTTCCTTCCAAACTGTCATGATGCTGCACTTGTGGAAATTCTTTTCCTAAATTCTAACCCCCTGGTGAAGCAAGAGGATCCCAAAATTTTAGGGTGTTTCATGGTGTGCAGTGGAGGTCATTACCAAGTCATACAAGCTTAAGGTTGTATTCTTTTGTTTCAAAGCCTATTTGACCTAAGTAAGGGCATTTAGAAGGTCATGTCCACTTTCTTGTTGTTTGCTGCCCTTCTCTTCCTCCATTCATCCTAGGAGACAAATCTCTCAGGGAGGAGAAATTTCAAGTTTTGGGCTGGACCTTCTTGGATGGGATAGTGATGATTGTGTGCACATAGTGGCATCAACTGTTGATGATGAGGGGGGCATAGGCATGAAGGAGAAGGGGGTAGGCTTGTGGGGACCTGATGCGGTACGTTCCTTGGTCGTCTTGTCCATCAGACGCTCTTCCCCTTTTTTGAACAAGGAGGTTATGGGGTTTTTTTAGATTAGCTTTGTATGATGGGAGCAGTTGAGAGTTTCAGCCCCCTAATGACAAATGATGCTTGTGGTGTTAGCATGGGTGGCGGCATAGTTTTGAACACGAAGGATGCAAGGGCGGATGTCTGAGGGGGAAACCTTGAGGACAAATGGTTCTTGTGGTATCTTTTTTGTCACTATTGGTGTCACTATGCTATGTTGAGAAAAATGAACCACAAATGCCTGCAGTGGTGATTCTAGGTTACTGTCGATGCCAATTGTGTTGATGACATACCTCACATTATTGGCATTGAGGGGGTCCTTGTAGACATGCATGGGTTGATTTTCAGGGCGGACAGGGTTGCTTTCACCCAGAACCAACTTCCCCTGATCAATCATCCATTAGATGTCATCTTTTAATGCTAGACAATAATCTGTATTGTGACCACAAAGTTCATGATAGTCACAGAACCATTCTAGTTGTAAGTTCTTAGGAAAAGGCGGCTTGTTGGGCGTAGCCAAGGAGGGGTTCCTAAGAAGTTCGTAGTACCATTGATGTCATTTGGTCACCTCCTCTGACATCCACTTATGTTGAATATACCCAACCCCCAACAATTGCTTCAGAAGTTCTGAAGGCTTGATGGGTAGAGGAGTGTATTTAGAGTGGTCTTTATGCTCAAAGTTGGGTTTAGGCTGGGTTCATGCCTCTAGTGCTGACGTTGAGGGTTGAGCAGTGTTATTTAAGCTAGGCATGGGGTTAGTCAATGGTGTGACTACCTTTTTGTTGTTGTTGTTGTTGGGTTTGGCCTTGTTTTCCATGGTGACCACCATGGCTATCACAACCTTGCCCTTCTCTTTGTTCTTTTTGACATATGCATTTTTGTACACAACATAAGCTGGGTCTTTACTAGCTTCGACTACATCTTGGATGCTCTTCGTTTGGGCGAAAGCTTGACTGAGAGAGCGTGGGGCTAGGTAGTACAGTTTTGATTTAATAAAGTCATTTACTACCCCCTGGAAGATAGCCAATAGATGGGCCTTCACAATAGGCTCACGGATCTTATTTAGGGTAGCGCTCCACTGCTGTATAAAATTTTGCACCGACTCCAGTGGGTCTTGCTTAATGCTCATTAATAGATCCAGTGTGACTTCTGGCTTTAAGTTATACTTGAAGTGGATCACAAACTGAGTCAGTAGCTCCTCTAGAGTTGAGATGGAGGCACGTGGGAGCGCGTGGTACCAGTCTAAAGCTTTGCCCGTCAGAGACATAGCAAAGACATGGATAATAGTGTGCGACCACTGCTGCAACAACAAAGATTTGGATCTAAATATGACTACATGTGCATTGGGATCACCCTCCCTATTGTATTTTGTGAATTAGGGGAGTGGCATCCCAGGGGGTAACGTGAGCATGGGAATGGCCGGGCTGATGGGGTCATCATGGTAGAAATCCATGACTTGCACTGTGTTGGAACTGGTGGCTTTGAGACATTTAATCTTTTTAGTGAGGGTTTGGATAAGTTGGAACGCTTGGTCCAGACCTAGGGACAATGTAGATGGTTGTGGGGTTGTAGGGGCGACCATCGTTGGTGGCATTGTAAGGGCAGCGGCCTGGCTCATAGGGGGTACCGTTGGGGCTGCTCCTACGAAGGGTGTTGCCTATGCGGTCCACCACCTAGTGGGTGGTGCTATTGAAGCGGTGGCTACTGGTGATGTTGTAGGGTTAGTCACTTACATGATTGATGGGGTGAACCACAGTCCCACGCTTGGTTGTACCGTTTGTAGGACTTGGTATGCTTGGTGGTAAACGTAGTGTAACATCTGTGAGGATTGCAAAACAAGGAGAGAAGTGGTCAAGGCCCATCACACAGTTGGAGGCGGGGCTACCATTGATGGTAGGATAGGCACAGATGATGAAATGGGAGTTGAAACTCCATGCAGCTATGAGGTAGGCACAGTGTGCACGTACAGCGACGTAGCTATGACCGGCGTTTGGTACGATGACAAGAAAGAGTGAGGAGGGAGAGTGCCTGGGAATGAAACTAAAGGGACGGCATGTTGGTACGCTGAGGGTACAAGATGGCTGCCCATGGTTGATAAAAGTATAGGTTGCAACAGAGTCATGGTAATCATAAAAGGGGCAAATACAAAAAGTGGGTTTGACCAGAAGACCTCGGTGGGAGGGATAGTCACAGGGTAAGTCTAGCCACCACCCTCGAATTGGGAGTCCAAGACTTCTTGTCCATCCTGTAACACTTCATCATAATGGAATGCCATGTCCTGCTATTCCCTAGACCTACTCATTTCTATGAATTGGTTCAGGACCCATTGATACGATTCGGTCAACGAGATAACGATATCAGGGGTGGGGATAAATTCCCTTCCATTTCGATGAAGGAACTAAAAGTTATGTTTTTCTTTGAATTTTTGGCGATCCAAGGGTATATTTGCCTAGATCTTTGCGTAGAGGAAGTCATAGTGCTCTGTGTCTTGCACCAATAACTTAGGTGATAGATGTCAGATCCTAAGAGATTGGCGTGGTGCCAGCATTGGGCTAGGTGGTTGCTTGGCACCTATGATGCTTTGAGCCAAGAAAGGAATCTCAAGGTTCAAGGTGGGAACTGCAGTTGTTGGTGAAATCATTTTTTGTGATTAAAGGGAAGTTACAAATGAGAAACACAGAAATCAATAGGCGATTGGAGGCTCTTCATCCTGCCAGGTTCCAAAGGAACCGTCATCACAACCAGTCTGCACCACATGATGCGTAAACAACCGTGAAGGTGTCACGTTTACGCTAGTGGGTGACGAGGTACAGATAGCATGCAGGACTACCTGAAGGATGTAGAAAGAGCATCAAAAAGGCCCTCCTTTTAGTGCCAAAAACTATTGCAATCGAAAAAGTTGGTGGCTGGAACACCGAGAGGTTGCCGAGTGAACAGTTTAACCCCGAATCCGTGCGAGGGTCGTGCTAGAGAGAAACAAAAGCGGGGTGCCTTGAATGGTCTGGTCGATCAGATAGGGACTTAATCAGTGTATCTTAACCTTTTTTAAATGTTTATTTTAAAAGCGATGTACACGAAGTAAATATATGATCAATAAATGTAAAATGATGAAAATAGTGCAAAACAACGATGATAGTAAGCAAATAGCAAAACAAACTTGGGTGAGAAAGTGCATCACCCCAAGGTCATGGGTTTGATTCTTTGCTCTGCTGAAAGGTGTACAATAGAACATGCAACATGGAAAAGGTACAGCTTACACAGAGTAGTATGATCACAGATCTCTGAATTGTAGAGCCAACCAGCAAAATCAAAGCCAACCAGAGTGCTAAAAATTGCCAACTATGCTCTCTGAAAGCCAACTTAAAAGCCAATCACCACCCCAAGCCAAAAAGCCAACCCTTCAAGTGTTTTTTTCTGGGGTATTTATAGGGCTAGGAGCAGGACAAAAACTTGGTTTAGATGCCATGTGTCCTGGATCCCACAAGGTGCAAACATGGTTGTACTATGTAGGTGTGCGATGTTGAAGGTGAGCTTTGTTATGCTATAACCATACTGCTGAAACTGCATGTGCCAAAATCCAGTGTGCCAAAAATGCAAGCAAAATGGGGCCTATGCTCTAGGACTACATCTTCCCTACTCTTGCAAGCAAGGTCAAAGTAGGAACAAATTTTTGGGGATTGACCAGGGGTATGAAAAATGAAGCAAACTTGCTGATTTTTTCCACCAAAGAGATATCAGGGTGAGAGTAATCATTGCTAATAAGTTATAGAGCTAGCCAAAGATGTCTTAATGCCTCCATGCCAGTGTTGCACAACCCACACTGTGCAGCACATTGGCGTAGCGTAAGTCACTGCTCGCTACGTTGTGCTACACTACGTAGCGTAGCATAGCGTAGCATAGCGTAGCATAGCGTAGCATAGCGTAGCATAGTGTAGCCACCGGTCTTGACAGAGAACTTGCGTAAGAGCTAAGAGCATTTGTGTGGAGCTTGGTCAGGCAAACAACTGCAACTTTTTTCCTCCATGCCGAAAAGCCTTCGGACTTACTGAATTCATCTTTGGAACATTTCTGTCATTTTTTGCATCGTTGCTATGCTGTGCTACACTATGTAGCATAGCATAGTGTAGCAGCCAATGTATCATGCTTCCTTGTTCAATCTACCATTTTCTACCAAGAAATCTTGCTTAAGGCCTGAGGGCTAAGTGGGACAACCATTTTTGAAGACCGAAGCATTTCCAAGTGCAATCATCTTATTGGAGCCACTTGGCAAAGGGGGACCTTTGTGCGCTTTGTCCCTATTACGCTCTGCTATGCTGCATAGCATAGCATAGCATAGCACCCTGTGTTGGTGGAGCAAGTTTTCTTGATGGTTGCAACATGCTTTGGAAGACCAACTTGTCATCAACTTACATCTTGGATGCTTGTTTGATCTCTTCGAGGCTTGCTACGTTAAACAACGTAGTGTAGCGTAGTAGATTTCTATGCTAGAAAACTTGCCAAACTGTTTTGCTCATCCCAAACACTTTCGACGACTCCTACCATGCTTCTTGGGTAGACTACCAGCCGAGTCAATTTTTTGGTTGGGTAGGCTGGAGATTCTAGCAAGCCTATCAGCCCTGGAGATAGAAAACTTGCCAAACTGTATAGTCTATCCTTGGTTCCTACATCATTCTGTTAGCCCATCATGACGCTGCACTTATGGAAATCCTTGCCCAAATTCCGAGACTCTGCTAAAGCATGAGGGTCCTAAAATTTTATTGTGTTTCAACCATCTTCTCACCTATAGCACAAATCTAGTGATAGAGAAACCTGCAACAAGCTTTAGGAGTAAAAAATTAGAACTTCTAAAGAGTAAAGCTAACTACAAAGCACATCCTACTAGCTGAATCAAGTTCTTAGCATCCTCCGTTTGGCTCTTGGATTTATGCAAAGAATTGAAATTTGTACCCATCTAAAATTTTTTCATGTAAATCATTTTATTATTTTAATAAAAAGCTATAGTTTCATTTGTTCAATGCAAACTTATTTTTAGTTTCTCTGCTTCTAGATCTACATTTACAATTTTATCTAATCACATTTTTAACGAATCGTAAGCCCCTAGATGATCAACAAGACTGTCTAGGATGCTTTAGATCCTTTTCTTAGGGTCTTTTGGATCTAAATTCAAAATTTTTTTCCCTAAGATCATCAACCTTCTAGTGCCAGAGTTTTCAAATGTTATAGTTTCTAGTGCTAGAAGGAGGACCTCTACAGGAATTCTTTGCCCAATCATGCTCTGCCTTTCTCCATTTGTTGATTTTAACCAATGTGCCTACACTTGAAAAAACAACTTTTAAAGTTTTCCTTGGATTTCTCCCAAAGCCAATAGAGCCTCATTAATTTGCAATTTTGATTAGCATTTTTGCTAAAACCAACATTTTCCTATAACTTGTCTTGGCCTCTTATGCAACATTGAATACTAGTTTGGGGCTTTTCTCTAACCAACCCAATGTAAAAATTATAGCCTTTTGATAATTTTTTATTTTTATGCTGAGTGCTAGGTTTCTCCAAGCCCAACATATAATTTGGAGTGGGTTTGGAAATGTACCATTTTCATAACAAGACCTATACTTTTTAAAGCCCAACATAAAAACCATAATAGCCTATACTTTCCATTTTGTAAAATTTTCCTTTGGATTTCTCTAGAGGCCTATGTATTTTCTCATTTCCATCTTTTACTCATAGTTTTCCAAAACATTTTCTTGGGCTTCTTCTAAAACCCACCATTTTTTACACTACAAACTATGGTTGGGTGGCCATCCAAACCCAAAGTAAAAATTGGTGGCCTATCTAGAATATTTTAAAATTAAATTCTTTTAGTAACCATTTTCAAAGCAACCATTACTCCTTGCATTATAAGGCATAAAAAATTTTAAAATTTTAATTAATTAATTTTTACCAGTGTAGTATACAACTTTGTCATTGTCATCTACACTACTCTTACAGTTACAATTTCTACCATATTCCACATTCAAAATATTTTATATGCTAAGTAGCTTCACATACTAAAACTTTGAATTCACAAGTTAGCTAAATACTTAGTTATTTTGTTTTTGTAAATTCACTGTATTACCACTCAACCTAACCTACATGGCCTGTAGCCAGGATGCAGTTCATGTCTATGATCCAAAAGATCCAATGATCATAGAACATAGACAATTGTTGAGACAAAGGGACAAAAACCCAACTTCATTGTAATCAATGAGGAGTTTTATAACTTCCTCTGTGTCAAAATACAAGCCAGCTTACTCATACCACACTCCAAGTCTAATGTTAAGTATCAATTTGAAATCATACATTGAGATGGGAAAGAATACATTCCCTCACCTTATGACAAAATACATTTAACTGATGTCTATGCTCACATGTTGATATAACTCATAAATATTAATGAGTGGATTAAGGAGCTTAGCTTGAATGGTCACTAGGAGGAACAAGAAAAATTTGAGGCTAAACTAGAATCATATATCTTTATTAGAATCCTTTTCCAACAATCAGCTCCCCAAATAACTACATCTAGTTCCACATCCCCAGCATCATCTGTGGGACTAGTTCCTTAACCTTCTTCTCCTTGTTTTCATCCCACCATATTTGGATCAACACCCATTATTGTCATCCATTAGGCTTAGACTATGTCTCAATCAGCCTCCTTGTTCTCATCAATGTCCTTTATAGCATAACATCACTTTACGCAATCAACACTTGTGGTGTTTAATACATCTGACCCCTTCTCCATCCTAATGGGTCCCTCAAGGAAATGTTAAACTATGCAAGCATCTCATACTCCCTTTCCCCCATTTATCCCTCAAGTTTCAATGCAAACTTTCTTCTCATTATTCAACCCTCCTATGACCATGATCACCCAACCTCTTCCATCATTGCCATTACTCATCACATGGCCTCAAGCCTTCCAACTCCCCTTACAACCATTCATACAAAGCCTACAACCCATCAAAATGTCCCAATACTTGGATTAGGCCTTTCAGATGATCTAAGACCTTACAAAAGAGCTATGCAAGCTTAAAGCTTCTACCACATAGATGCTAAAAATAATGGACTTTTACCAAGATGATACCATTAGTCTAACCATCCCCCAAATTACTCTTCCTTTAGGAATTTCCATTTCCCAATTCATCAAGTATAATGATGAGGATGATCCTAATGCACACCTCATTACCTTCCATTTTAAGTGCTTATTACTACAAGCCTCGCCTCATACCATCATGTGCATCTTCCCTATGTTCCTCACCGGGAAAGCCTCAGATTAGTACTATGCATTACCTAGGGGTCCATTGCCTCATTAGAGGACTTGATTTTATAATTCATCAACCATTTGAAGTATAACTTAAAACCTAATACAACCCTTAATCAATTAATGAAGATTAAGCAAGGACATCTTGAACCTATCCAAAAGTTTATTCAATGATGGAATGCTCTTCTTAATGATATTCTTGAACTTATGGCTAAAACTTAACTTCTAGCCATCTTCAAGGAGGCAGTCAATGACTTTATCTAGTGCAAACTCTACTACTTAGAGTCATGGTTCCTTAGCCAAGAGTTCTCCTAAATAAAGAACATAGAAGATGTTGTTGAAGCCAGTGGTGACATAGCCTACATGGCATACAAGAAGCAACACATGAGGAAGGACAAGGATTGGGAGAAGCAAAACATGTAGCCATGATCACTATGATCAAAGAAAAAAAACTACACATGGAGCAAATACAAATCAACCAAAGATCCCTACCGCAACCACTCAACCTTCAACTTCAAGGGCCTCTACCTCTAACCCATATAGACCTATCTTTGAAAAAAAAGGATAGGTCAAAGTACACAAAGTTTTCCTTGAAACTTCCCAAGCTCCTTGACTAGTTACTCAAGAGTGGTTATATCCAATGTAAGAAGATGATTGAGAATTTCCACAAGAGGCATGACCAATTATGTGAGATTGCTAATGATTCCACTATAGTAGCCAAGGATGATCCACCGGTGCCAAAGTATTTAAAACTAGAACAATTTTTCCACTATCATCAATTACCTATTCATGATACTAATTTTTGCATAGCCTTAAAGGATGACTTGAGAAAGAGGATAGACAATAGAGAGTTAGTGCTAGATGCTTCCAACCTAGTTAGGCCTCAAAATCAACACATGCAAGTATACAAGCTCTGTTGAGTAATAGCCCTTACACAATATCAGCATTCAACATTAGCAATGGTCTAAGACCTACCAAGAAGTTGTTTGTGATTTGAGTATCTCCTCATGATGAAAGAAGCCCTTCAACTTAATCAAGTATAAGGACTTCTTTTGTTGTAAGAATACCATCACCTATGCCTTCCAAAGAATCATTCATCATCAAAGTGTTCCCTTCCACTACCACTGAGCCAACAACTTATATTAACCAATGTCCTTTCATGATGGCCAATGCAATAGCCTCCTCACAACTTGATAATAAGAAGTCACCAACAAAGAAACAAAAGAAGCATGTCCCAAAGCCTAAGCTCAAAGATAACAAGCAAGCGAAGGCATAGAAAGAATTAGGCCCACTAAAGCCTACATCCATTTTAGTCGCAACCATGAGCTTCAAAGCTCAAACCACTTTAACTGGTTAGCCAAAGAAGCATCATAAACCACAACAAAAGGTAAATGGGGCTAAACCAAAATTGTTGAAGCATGAAGCTCAAATCTTGGGTAGAATGGAGGAAGTCAAAGACAATAAGAATGAAAAAATAACAGCCAATGACAAGGACTTTCTCAATGCCATGGAGTGGTCGAAACTCTCCTTGAAGTAAGAAAAAATAGCTCTTTGAGCCTATATGACCTAGTAATGACCTCCTCTACTCACCGTGAAGCCTTAGTAAGGATGTTGACTTCAATCCACATTAGTAAGGATATTCCTAGAAATGAAGAACCCATTCATGCAGTAATGGCACCACCTTCACCTAGGGAAGAAATGAAATCAATTACCCTAGTGTTTCATAAAATGAAGTAAAGACCAACCCACAAGATGGTGAGATAGCAAGGTCTCATCTCTTTATAATCATAAGAGGTGGGCAATATAAAACACATAGGATGCCCATTGATGATAATGCAGAAGCAAATGCTATACCTTTTACCATTATTATGTAGCTAGGCCTAGTAGAACACATGCAATTCAGTCCTACTTCTACTCTTAAATGCTTCAATGGATTGCAGGTAGTAGTGAAGGATTCTATCTCTTTAGGCTTCATAGTGGAAGAAAAATTCCCCACATCTACCAACATTTTGGTGATGGAAGAGACACTAGGATTTAATCTAATCCTAGGGAGGCCCTACTTAGCTTAATTGCAATCCCTTTATTTGTCAATAATGTTAATGTGGAACAAAGGTCCGAAGTGGAGTTTCAAGAAGAAACTCCTACTATTAAGAACAAAGTGGAGAGGCCCAATGGTGTTGATCAAGAAAAGACCAAAAATAATCTAGCTATAAATGAAACATGGAAAGAGCTCCCAATCAACATTTTTAGCAAGGGAAATGGGGAGTACATGATTTGCAACAAAGACCATATATTTTTCCTAATCTTTCAAAGATTAGAAAATAACTACATGATTGAGTACATCTTCTACTAGTTGAACCCTGTGTTCAACTCATGTGGCCTTTTCCTTTCTATTTCATAGCCTAGTTTTAAGCTTTTCTTTACATGTGCCCTTTTGTTTTACCATGCATTTTATTGATTTAGCTATATTATAACTACTTATTCTTGCTTATACTTTTTTGCATAAGATTTAGAATTTATGCACTTTCATGATTTGTCTTTTATGCTCCCCTTCAAAAACCATGAAAATTACCATACAAATTTAAAACATAAAAATCTATAAAAATTCTTAAGGTCACTAGACCATGCCAATGAACTCCCAAGGTCACTGGTGCTACTAGCTATGGTTTTAGTGTCAAAATTCTTAGTTTTGGTGATTTCTTGCATCTTGAAATGGCCATGTACCTATTGACTATGATAGTGCAATGTAGGGATGAAATTCTCAATGTATTTGAAAGGTTTGAGGTGAAAAATATTGGATTTTGGCTCATTTCCCAAGGTTTCAAGATCTCAAGATGCTCCAACAAGGTTCTAGGTCTTTCCAAGAGTTGATTTTGGCTATTTTGGCATGTTTTGGACTTTTCCAAGTGGACTACACTGGGCACTACTAGTGACTATGCTAGCCCAATGTAGCCATGCAAATTCTAGCATGCTTAGGTTGAAAAAGTAAAAAATATTGAGTTTTATGGCTAGAACAGGCTTTGGCAAGGTCCCAAGGTTTGCCAAAAGTGAATTTCTATTATTTATTGTAAATTTTAGTCAATTTTAGTTGGACTACATTGGGCACCATCATTGACTACAGTAGCCCAATGTAGTCATGCAATCCCTAGAGTAGTTGGGATTGGGAAATGTCAAAATGGATAAAGTGGTAAGTGTTCTCTTGGTTTTTAGCTTTGCTAGTTTTTGAGGCTCTTTTGAAGTGGGTTTGATTAGGAAATGACTTATTTTGAGGTTTGTAGATGGACTACACTAGACACCACTAGTGACTACACTAGCCTAGTGTAGTCATCCTTGGAAAATGTATCTTGATATGGATAAAGATGATTTTTTTTCTTCTATTTTTAGTCTGGCATGATCTTGAGGTCTCTAGAGGTGGATCTAGGCTTGGAAATTATTTGTTTAAGGTTTTTGAGTGGACTATGGTGGGCACCACTAGTGACTACACTGGCCCAATGGAGTCATGGTATTCCTAGCATAGTCACACTTGGGAAATGACTTTTAATGTGCTTTTATAGGGTTTTTGAGTGATTGGTCAATAGTTTGAAGTATCTGGGGGTCCTAGGGAGGTGTGAAGACTTTGAAGTGTAGTTTTGGAGATTTATCATGACTTATATGATCAATCCCATCTACAAACCCTGTGACTATGTTGGGCCAACATAGTTACAACTTCCTCTAGCATGGTCATGGGTTGTAACCAATATTTTGCATCATCTAGTGAGTGTGACAAGGTTTCAAGGCTATTGGGAGCTCTAGCTAGGATTTGGGAAGATGGCATGGTGATTTGGAGTAAATTGGAAGTTGGATGAGTTAGAAATATTCTATCCTATCCTAGGCTACATTGGGCCAATGTAGTCATTTTATTGCCCAACATAGTCACACCGATAATCTAGTCTATTGCAAGGTTTAATGTCATTCCAGTGTCCCATGATTGCCAATTCCAACTTCCAATTACTAGTCTCAATGTAAGGCTTCATGGATAAATGCTCAATGTGAATGGATTGATTGAAATTTGGGAAGGGCCACATATCCCATTTTACTATGTTGGGCCAACATAGTCTAGCTCCAAGCCAACATAGTCACATGGGAAATCAATCTTTTATGAATTTTGAGGCCTTCTATAGTTCAGTTGTCATAGATGTCAATACTTTCTTGCCTAGCTTGGTTATGAGGTTTTCCAGCATGGGTAGAGGACTAGGAATTAGGCTTTGGAGGTAAATGAGATATGGCACTTATCCCAAGGTTTCCATGGGTTTTAGCTTAGCATAGTCAAGCCTAGCAACCATATTTTACACTTTGTTTCACTTGATTACTTTACATTTACATTTTTACTACAAATTTCTCATTATAGCCTTCCACTTTAAGCATGTAACCTTCTTTATACAATAAAATACAAAATACATAAAAAAATATGCAAAGTTAAAATATTATGTCAAAGTGTCCATGTCCAACAATCATAGTCACACACTATGACAAATAGAAAATTAATAGTGATAACAAAAATAAATAAAAGTCTAACAGCCATGGTTGCATTATGTAATAATAAAATAAACAATACTAAAATGTCTCATAATCCCCAATGGCTATGAAGAGCTGATAAAGAATAACATCAAAAGCATAATTGAAATAACCTAAACATAACAAGACTAGTGTGCCTAAGGATAAACTAGAGAAGGAGGAGGAACATCATCATCAACATGACCACTAGGGTCATTACCATCAACTGAAGCTTGCACATGATAAAAACATAAAACAAAAAATTAATTACTGACTGTTAATAGCCAAAACATAATCATAAAATAAAAAAAAATTATAAAAACTAAATTAAAAAGAAACAAAAATGTTAAAATAAAAACTTAAAAACAAACCTCTAGAGATTCTAGAAAAAAGTTTAGAAGACTAGTTTTCAAACTATGAAGAATTTACTCTTTACTTAGATTAGCCTAGTCTATGTCTCCAAGGTCTCCAAGGTCCACTTAGAAGGTTTTCAAAAAAGGAGGTAGTAGTAGCCTCTCTGGAAGTAGGAGTGATCTAAAGAGTAGGGGAATCAGACACTATCAAAGAGTCTTTGAATAGTTTAAAGGCATCCTCTACATTTATTCCTTGCAAAAGCATTTCAAGATTTTGCCTCTTCATAGCATCCTCCTACAACCAATTTGGATAGCTTTCTTTTCTTTTCCTTGTACTATTGATGAGTGGCAAGGTACCCCTACACTCAACCATACGAATACGAGCGTTACACGCATGATCCGGTCGAACTCCGTAGACAGACTAGTTGTGGCACCTAGATAGTTAGCCTTAGGTCATAGTTCGCTGTCTTCCCACCTAGACTAGTATTATTTTTTTCACATATGGTTTAGTCTAGAGTGAGGTGTATGATGGATTTCCTAATCTAATGCTACTCCTGAGGGCAATGGAAAGTGATATTAAATTAACTAATCTAGGAGGAAAAGGGTAAAATAATCTAATCTAGCCTAAGTGCGATGAGCATCTGTTCCTTGATCATTCGTACACATCTTGGACTTCATGCATGACTACCACTGGGATTACCAAGCGCAAATCCTAGGTACACCACTGGGTTACCAAGTAGTCACACTTAAATGCTCATAATCAAGTTGTACTCATTCCATGTTACTAGGAGATAAGGGTGAGAGAGACTAATTAGGAAAGTAGTAAATAAAAATTGAATAAATAGATGAAAAAAGTGAATGCTGCAATGATGAAGTAATCTCGATCTTTATTGCCAGTCATGTGCATGTCCAAGTACGTCACACTCGAATAAAGGATGTCATACAATTACATTCACCACACTACGGGAAGACACAGGAAAAATAATCTATCTCTAGAGGGATCAAACTGCCAGAGTTTCGCTACAATCTAACCTATTGATTCTAAACAAGGGAGAGCCACTTCTTATTTATAGACATTGTGGCAGACTGCGATATCGCGTATGCAATATCCCAGCCTATGTGAGATCGCATCCCATCATACCCCCATGACTGAATGAAAACTCATCCTCAAGTTACAGTGATTACACAGTGGATAGGTATGGGATTATTGGATGGAAAAATGGAATGATGCCATAAAGTGGGAAGAAAAGACAACACACAAAATATACTACAACTACAAAAATGTGGAACTCATGTAATTCTTGGTGGCGGGGGCTACTCCATTGGTGCCTTCCCTTTGTCTTGTGCTCCAGGTTTTGAGGCTTGTTGGCATTGAAGTATGGCCTAGAGCTTCTCCTCTTCGATCTGAGGGTCTTGTGTCATCCATGCTAATGTTCTAATGTTTGACGGAGTCGGCACTTCCTACGGACAGGGTAGTTGCGGGAACATCTGGTTAGCCTTGACATACCAAGCCGCGAACACTCATTGTTCCTCCTCATAGGCTTTGGCTTTGTTCTTGTATTCATGAAAGTTCGTTAACCATTGAGCCAAGTATACTGTGACATCCTTCTATCCCTGGTAGTCGACTTTTACTACCTCAAGTTCAGAATTTGCAACATCTAGTTTCTCTACCAGCTTCTTGCACTCTGCAAATTCTGCTTCGTATTTGATGTGTGTGGTTGCTACCTGCTACTTGAGCTCTGACCTTGGGTGCCCTACTATTAACATGCCAAGGTTGGCATATCTAACATTTTCCAACTCCATGTACTCTGTTAAGTTCTGAATCTGTAGGTCCTAGTTCTTAACTTCCGCTTGGTGGATGAAAGCATATGTATCCAATATGGCCCGCAAATCAGTGTGTTGAGCACTGATGGTGTTGATTTGGGCCTTGCCCATATGGATCTCCTTCTCTAGGATTTTTTTGTACATCCCCACCTGATCGTGGAAGTGCTCCTTTAGATTTTCATGTCGTTTAGCCTCATTTTGCCATGCGCTAATCTCAATTTCTAACTTTTGGCGAATAGCGCGTACCTCCTCCATTGAGAGGGTTCAATTTTCTCTGGCTAAATCGCTTACGTCTCAGTTGACCCGGATAAATTGTTCTCGTAGTTGATGAAAGTGTTCATCAAGAACATTCTTTTACTTTTCTACAGTGGGCAACTGAAGATTGTCAGTCGCAAGCTTTTTATTTTCTTCTTGCAAGGCTTTGAGTGCCTTAAGATGCGCATGAGTTTGCACCTATGCTGCGGAGGCATCCCAAACAGCTGTCTCCTTTTCTTCAACCACCTTCTTATTTTCTACAATTAATCTGGTTATCTGCTTAGTTATGAAGTTTTTCAGCTGGTCTACAGGAACAAATTGCAAAGGATCTTGTTGTGCTGCTTGTAAGGCCACGAGCTGCTCTTGTAATTTCTGCACTTTAGCTTCAGCATGCACTGCCCTTACTTCTGTTAAGACTAGTTTCCCCTTCGTGGAAATGAGGTCTGATTGAATTTCTATTACATCCTAAGGGATGTCAAACAGAGACATCATTACTTGTCCTGTTTGAAGTAATCGATCAAGCACATCCTCATGTTCTGCAGGAGTCATTGAGGATCCAGCCAAAGTTTGAGCATCTCGTGGTCCTGAGAGATCTGTCGTTGGCACAATAGGTACGTTGAAGGATTCTTTGATGTGGTCTGCAACCACATCTACAGCTCCTACAACATTCTGGTATTGCATGACAACCACAGTGGCCCCTTCACCAGTCTCTAACTGCACCTAGAAAGATGCCGCATTTCCTGAGATATGTTGTGACCATCTACTTTTCCCTCCTCCTATTTGAATAGATATTTCTCCCCTTGTGCAATCCAATGAAATAGTAGGCTACCTGGCATCATTGATGATGTAGAAGAGGTTTCAATCATCACAAATTCCCCAGCTAATCGTCTCAGTGCTGGCCCTAAGATGGCTCATTGACGGTCTATAGTCTTGTGGCGGTGGTGGCCGATCCTAGCCTGTGCTAGGCCTTGCTTCCTATTGTTGGTTGGGACCTATGGCTAGAGGTTGGCTGGTTCTAGCCACCTATTCTTCTTCCTATTCTGGTCGCCGCTCTTCGTCAGTGCTTTTTCTTGGAGCTGGTGCCTTTAGCAATTCTGCATATGAAGCAGTCTGGGCTTTCCAAAGGACGTCATTGGTGTATCCTCAGATACTAGCACGTTGACAAAGCTTTCTGATAAGACAGGGAAAAGGCAGCACCATCTTCCCTGTCTTCTATTCTTTAAACCGCCTTAGGATCTCCATCAAATATAGATGGGGTAGGTTAGCGTTAACCTTTCCCATCAACACTACACATCCTCTAGCTGCATACGTTGATATTCTTTTGAGGCCCTTTGTGGGGAAGAGGTGATATGTTTCAATTTTGAAGTAAACTCTCTCTTCCATTGTCAGTTCACCAAATGCTTTATCCCTGCCATAAGCCTTCTCCAACCAATCCTTTCGCACATCAGGGTCTAAACGGGTGGATAACTAAGCAACCTAGGGCCCTGTATTCGGAAGGTTTAACACTTCCAAAATGGCTTGTGCAGAGAAGTCTACTGTCACACCACAAATATTCATAGTGGTGCCTTGCTCCCTATTGTCCTAAAACTAGTACATTTCTCCTAGGTACCAAGCACCGCTTTTAGAGAGGATAGGCCAAAATGGGAATCCTTTAAGGTGATCCCTAACGGCCTCAGGAGTGAACTCTACAAATGATTCAAAGTTCAATTCCACAATCACCGTAGTGAATGTGGACTTCTCATGGATGGCCTGAACACATTCTTGGAGCAACGTGAGTTGTTGTCCCGGTTCAGGCACTGTAGCAACTCCTCCTTCTGCCTACCCAAACTGTCTAGTAGGAGGTTCATCTTGATGAATGCTGAATGATTGCTCCTCCTATTCTGCATATTGTCCAGCAGGTCTTTGTCTTCCACCTCTCTGAGCTCGTTTGCTTCCACCTTGGGTAGGACCTTCTTGTTGTCCATGTTTTGGAGCCATCTACAATCACATGGGCCAAGCGTTAGTAAGGTTGTTTTTAAAGTTAAGTTATACCTTACTGCTTACCTTAATTAATGATCTTATGTTATCACATGTGATAGTGCCCAAAAGTTTGTAATAATGAGTCCTATGAATTAGGTGGTTTCCATTTTAGTTTCCCAGTATACATAGGGATTAAATGATGTTTAGGCATAATTATTCTAAGTGTTAAAGTTAATTACCCTAATTGATGTCCTTTGGGTGATGATAAATTTCAAAAACGTTAGACACTTTTCAGCAAGTGTCTCTCCCCCACAACTAAACTAAACACTCCGGGTTTAAGTAGGTTCAAACGGAATGAAAATCGGAGTACCAGCAAGCGAGTTATGGATATGAAAGCACAGGATGCACAATAGAAAGTTGTAGAGAGGAGTTGAAAAATGTCCCTTGCATGAACAATTGCAAATGATGTTGATTAGCATAGGAGGGTTACGTATATATATTTTCATTGAAGTTAGGGGACTTAGAGAATGTACCAAATTTTTAATATTTCCTTGAAATTAAACGATGTAAACTAAGGACATATGGACGATTGTTAAAGGGTTCTAGGGTAATTCAACTAGTTCTGAAGGCATGAAAATTATGATGGTGTAGTATTTATCAATAAGGACCCTGGATGGGAGAAAAAGGCTATGTGATGATTCATAGGAACGTTGAATCGGAGGGATAGTAATAAGGGAAAGAATATCATAAACAATACGCTAAGGGTAATAAATGATGTGTGTGACCTATGTCATAAGTGAAAATTACAAAAGATTACACAAGTGGGTCCTCCCCAAAGCAGGTTCCAACCTATAATGCCCTTGTGTAACCACACTTAAAGTGTCTGTGGGTACTAGAAGGGTTAAATGTAATCCAACTAACTCCACAAAACACACACATGTAAATATCACTAGAATGAGATGAAAATTCTATGCTACATGGAACACGAGCTATAATTACACGAATAGTGAGATGAGATGAACTATAGAAAGGGATCGTAGAGATTGGGACATGAGGTAACTAACCTAGGGCACAGTGAATCCTGTGTGTAAAGCATGATGAAGGTGTCATTACCCCATCGTTCCAAGATCAGGACCAAGTCCATTCCTCTAATCAGTGACATCGCATTGTTTCATCCTATGATGAACAACTATGAGAGTACCATAACAACAAGGCATACGATCACTTGGTGCTTTATTCAAGGGAGGAGTGATTTTTTTTGTGGCACTTTACTTTTTGATTTCTTCTTCTTCTTATTTTTTGAAATACTGAACCTTTAGGCATGGGTGCATGTATTTCCAGTGGAACCCCCTAGAATAACATTAATTTTTGAGTGCCTTTTTTATTACTCTTACTCCCATTTTCATTAGATCTACAAGGATCTTAGTACAACCACGTTGCATGATAACTCCCACAGACGTCACCAAAGAGAATCCACAAGTCCCCTTGATGTCACACCCTAATCATTCCCTCTTGATCCATCCTTCTTCATTCTGGGTACAATTAACACAAAATTAATTTTAAGTTTTTAAGAATTTCAAGAATATCACTATACCCATGAACAAAACCTCTTATTTGTAGAGTGGATGAGTGGGTGCAATGGGCTCACTATACCAAATAATTGATCACTCATGACTTAATAACATAGAACACACCTCAACCAACGATCCACATGAGTGTTTTATTCGTAGATGAGATTACTTACAAAAACATAAAAAGACAAAAATACAAAAAGATAAAAAGATAAAAAGATAAAACAAGAAATTTGAAAAATTGAAAAACTGAAAAACAAAAAGTTGTAAGATCAAAGAAAATAAAAAGTGGTTATTAATCCCGCTTGTTATTTAGAATGGGGATACCCCCCATAACTAATCAGTTGAGCATGTCAAGGATTAATAAATGAAGGGTGAGGATCCTTGCATGTTGGAAGTATTGGAACTTGGTCATACTTACCCCATCGGGGTTCACACACTTGATTGTAATGAGCATAGTGGGGCAATTTGTACGATGTAGTTCCTAGATAACGAGCTGACCCCCTATGATGTTTGAGACTATTAGATGGTATGCAAGGATTGGGTTGTTGCTCTCCATGGTTGTGTTCAATGGGTTGGATTGTTGTTGGAGTGTGAGTTGGTGGCCTTGATGAAGTTACATGAGGCGTTGAGTTCGAAGGTAAGGGTGCATCACAGCATGGGACTTGTGCTGGGTTGGAAGATGTAGGGGCCTCGGAATTGTGTTGTCCCTTCTTACGGCCATGTTTAAAGAAAGGACGCTTTTGATGTTGAGGAGGCGTTTCACTACTGTTAGTAGTAGTAGCACAAGTGTCATTCGTGGATTGTTGCTATGGTGTAGGTACCTTAGGAACAGTTGGTGGCACTATGGAAGGAGGGAAAGGATGAGAATGTTAAAAGTTAGGAGGAGTATAAGGTGCACAAGGTGGTGGTTTTGTTGGAGGCACGGGTTGATAGTATTGTGGAGAATAGTAGTGTGGTGAGATAGAGTATGTTGGCCCAGGTGGAGAAATAGGATGTTGAACCAGATAAACATTTGGATTCAGATGATATGAAGGGTGTCTCCGGTCTAAGGGTGGATTCCTCCATGATTGGGATTGTTTCCACTGTGATCGAACACAGTATCTCTATATGAACTCTCAATGTAACGTGTTTCCCCAATGCTCATGTAAATGTAACAATATTGGGCATTGGCCATTGGGATGATTGTATAGGCATATGTTGCATTCATACGTATGATTAGCAGTTGAGCTCCTATTTTTCTTATCCCTTCTTTCTGATTGTCTACTATTTTGTCCTGCTTCTTGGGTTTTTGAAACTCTATCTCCAATATTGATGATAAATTCTCCATACTTTTGATACATCCATTCCAACATCTTATTGATCTTTGCCTCGACTACTCCTAATGTTTGTTGTATTGGCAAAGATGATGTTTCCACCTTGAGATTGGTTGATTTCTCCTTGTTATGATCATGGACCTTTGTTAAGTTGAGACTTTGGTCCCATTGATGTTTTTCAACACTCTCCCATCTAGCCATATCTCCTTCTTCTTCTACTACCCACTTAATAAGCTCTTGGACTTGATGGGTTCGTAGTTCATATAGTTGACCTTGGGCATACATTCCTAAGGTCTCTCTTGTTTCATTACATAGCCCATCAATGATATGGTACATTAGCATTTCCTCGGAAAACCCATGGCCTAGACAGTTGTTTAACAATGAATAATATCTTTCTAAGGCCATGTCCAAGGGTTCATGTTGTGCTTGTTTACATCCTTGGATTTGTTTCCTCAAGGCTGACACTCTTGCATAGGTTTGATATTTTTNCAATGAATAATATCTTTCTAAGGCCATGTCCAAGGGTTCATGTTGTGCTTGTTTACATCCTTGGATTTGTTTCCTCAAGGCTGACACTCTTGCATAGGTTCGATATTTTTCATTAAATACTTCTACCATTGTTGACCAGCGTCATATCGAATTTGGTTTTAATGATCTATACCATACTTTTGCTTGGCCAACGAGCATCATGGGAAAGAGCTTAAGTTTTTGCCACCCGTTATCAATGTTGTTCCATGTGTAGGCATCGTGGAAGGCTTGTAAATGTTGATACGAATCTAAGTCATAGCCTCTTGAAAATTTAGGAAATTTGTTTAAATCGAGCCTGGGTAAATGGCTCTCTTTACGATGCCTATGTGAGATTCGAACAACCTCTTGTATTTGCATTAAGCTTGTAGTGGCTAGTGGGGGTTCATCGTCATTAGGTAAGTTATTCTTTTGTTTGTTGGGATGATTTTGTTCATGTTCATAAGAAACTCCCACTTCAGGTTGCATACTCCAATCTTCATTGTCATATAGCTTGTTGGTTCTCCAATGAACTTCCTCACTAAGTGTGGCATTATTATCATGCTCTTGTAGGAGAGGAATTGTTGTGTGTGAATTTATGTGACTTTTTATAATTACTTCTTTCTAAGAGATATATCGTTAATTCTTGATACAGCAACCTTGTATGATATAACTAATCTAGATAACTAGGACTATCCCTGGAAATGGTGCCAATGATGAGTGGCAAGCTACCCCTACACTCAACCATATGAATATGAGCGTTACATGCACGATCCGGTCGAACTTCGTAGACAGACTAGTTGTGGCACCTAGATAGTTAGCCTTAGGTCACAATTCGTTGTCTTCCCACCTGGACTAGTATTATCTTTGTCACATATGTTTTAGTCCAAAGTGAGGTGTATGATGGATTTCCTAATCTAATGCTACTCCTGAGGGCAATGGAAAGTGATATTAAATTAACTAATCTAGGAGGAAAAGGGTAAAAGAATCTAATCTAGCCTAAGTGCTATGAGCATCCATTCCTTGATCATTCGTACACATCTTGGACTTCGTGCACAACTACCACTGGGATTACCAAGCGCAGATCCTAGGTATGCCACTGGGTTACCAAGTAGTCACACTCAAATGCTCGTAATCAAGTTGTACTCATTCCGCGTTACTAGGAGATAAGGGTGAGAGAGACTAATTAGGAAAGTAGTAAATAACAATTGAATAAATAGATAAACAAAGTGAATGCTACAATGATAAAGTAATCTCGATCTTTATTTCTAGTCATGTGCATGTCCAAGTACGTCACACTTGAATAAAGGATGCCATACAATTACATTCACCACACTGTGGGTAGACACGGGAAAAATAATCTATCTCTAGAAGGATCAAACTACCAGAGTTTTGCTACAATCTAACCTATTTATTCTAAACATGGAAGAGCCGCATCTTATTTATAGACATTGTGGTGGACTATGATATAGTGTATTGTGGCAGACTGTGATATCACGTATGCAATATCGTAGGGGACAACATGATATCGCATACGCGATATCGTAGGGGATGCGATATCGCAGCCGATATCGCGTCCCATCAACTATCACTTGTGATCCTCTTTTTTCTTACACCATTCAAGAACCCCAAGCATAGTAATCCTTCTAGTATCTAATCTTACACACCAATAAATCCATCTATATGTCCTTTTTAGCATTGTTTTTCTCTAGAGCAATCTTGCCATAGATGATACTCTAGTAGCATTACCACTCAATTTCCTTAGTGCACAAGAAGTCTCTATTGGCTACACAACCGTTTATAAACTTCTTACAATCTCTAAGATCCCTAATTTTAGTTTCCTACTATTTGTTTTCTTTCTCTAATATCACAACCTTTTTTCATAGGAATTCATTGGAGCATTAACACTTTCAAAAAGTCCTAGCACATGAGAAGGCACATTTCATGGCCCTCTCATACAACCTTCGTGGAACAATTTCATTAAGTTCAACATCACACTTATGATTCCATCTAATCTTGGACACTGTAATAACCACAATAATACACACACACACACACACACACATGCATGCATGCATAAAAATAATAAGAAACAAAAGTAACCAAAAACACTTTAAACTATTGAAATCATATAAGCATAAAACATATAAAGCCATAAAAATATAAGACAAAATATAAAAATACATAAATAAAAAAACTCAAAACAAAATATTCTAACTATTCTTATCAACATTAGGAGCTATTTTTTTAAAACAATTGATCATATCTTCTACCATGCCTTGCATGAACTCAGTCTTATTTGGAACCTCAGCCTAAGGCTTTGAATGAAACATAGAGGTGGATGCCTCTAGAAGAGTTTCAGGGACTATAACAAATATTACTATCAATAAAATTAAAGAATTAAAACAAATTTTAGCATAAAATTTTAAACTATCACATGCAAACTAAAATGAATAAGTACCTAGAGGACCATATGGGATGTAAATAAGAGGTTTGTCATCAAATGTCAAATCTTCAAATATGGCATCTAGGGCATCCAATATTTCATTAGATACCATTTCATCCTCCTCCAATTTTCTTAGTGCTTTTTCTTCTTGGTGTCTTTGCTCTAACTCTACCACTACCTAGGCTATCAAAACTAGTTACTTCTATGCAAGAATTACAAAGATAAAACATAGGACAAGTTAGCAAATTTTGTCTACAAATATAACATAAATATATAACAAAAATAAAAATATATAGAATAACATAAGAAAAAAAATCAAACCAAAAATGCATATGAAACATACCTAAAAGAGTATGATGTGCCTTGCCAAACCTAAGGGATATCTTCTTCCTTGATGGTTGTTCAACAACAAAAACTGCTTTCTCAACTAGTAGGCTTTTCAACTTTTCCTTAGCTAGACTGTCAACCTCTACACATACTTGTTTGGCTTTATTGGCACTCCCATGGATAATATGGGGTTCATCCCCCATGCTTTCATGGGAAGAACAACATACATCACTAAATTTCTTAATGGTAACTAATAATAATTCTCTAACATCTTCAACTGGTGGATCTTGAACTTGCATAACTAGAATAATGTGTTTGATCCAAGGCTTGGAAAATTGTATGAAATCATAACTCACCCACTTTCCATCCTTCTTGACCACCAGGAATTCCACAAACCTTCTTAGATATGTAGTGAAAAATGTAAAGTGCATATGGCATATTGTATCAATATTACTACAAAATTTCTAAATCTCCTCTAGTAGCCCAAAGACCAAGTACATAGCCCAATTGAACTTAGCATCCTTGGTGAGCATCTTCTTAATGGTCCAAGCCTACCAAATACCAAGGATCTTCTTCTATGATAACAATAAGAAAATGCTCTAGAGTGGAATAAAGGATACATCTCATTGGCCTCTATGATTTTTCACTAATCTAAGGTTAATCCTCTACTATCATGAAAGTTAAGACACACCTCAACCTCCTCTCTATGGCTCACCTCTTTTCCTACTCTTGTGGAAACTTTGATGGCATCACAAGGTGCACCGAAGAGGTTGTTAAATGTATATTCATTGATCTTTAGTGTAATAGGCACACTGTGAACATGGGAGATGAATTTTTTAACTCCTTTGTCAAAGGAATTAATTAAATTTACCATCTTTTTAAAGGTCATTGATGGACTAGGAAGCATGAATAAATCAACCAAACCTACATCAACGATCGTGTGCCAGATCTCCCTAGGTGCCTTGCTTGCCAACCACTCTTGTGATGCTTCATCCCACTTGAGAATAAGCTTGTCCTCCTCATGTCCTAAGGTGATTGCAACAATGGTAGATCAATGTATAGGACCTACAACCCAACATGAATAGCCTAGTAGCCTTTGGCATAAGTAAATCATAAAAAACCAAAAGAAATAATAAAAATAATGAATCAAAATTAAATTTATGACCATACAATTAAAACCAAATAGCATTAAAGCCAAAGTAACCAAAACTTAAGATAACTAGGAAACATTGACATTAATACATTACATATTGCTTACTTGGCTTAGGCAACATAAGGAACCTAGAAATCATAGGTGCATGTTATGTCTAAATTTGGGAGACCCCACCAAGTATGAGTAGTTCTGGTGGCCAAACACTTGTAGTAGACTTGAGAAAACTATGAAGTATATCTACTAAAGTCATTCTCTAGCTACTACAACACCAAAAGTCTCACGACTAGGCCTTGTGCAAAAACTTCTAAGGCCATATGTACCAATGGTAGGACTTGGTCACTTTTGACTAATCCTCCATCATGCATCCTAAACCTAAAATATGTGAATAAAAAACTATTAGAGCTAAATAGCCTAATGAAAACAAAAACAAAGCAAAAAAATTAAGGTAAGACTTATGCTTATAAAAGGTAGAAGGTGCCAGGAGGATTCTGAAACAAACTATTGATCTAGTGGCCTATCATTAAGATGTTGTTGATATTATACTGAGCAAACTCAGAAATGTTCCAAATTTGGGATAACTTGCATGTTCCCGATGTGTATGAATCATTACACTAGCCACCTTCTACTCAAGTGCTAGGATCATCCATCATGAACATGGCAATACAAGTAGCATATTCTAATAAAAGTGTCTCTGCTATAATGGCTGCAATGTTAATAGTCAAGTGTGACCACATAATCACACTCAAGTTCTCAGCAAGTTTGCTAAGAACTCTGTGATCCCAGGCCTGAACCATAAAGAGCCACAATCAAGGACCATGTTAAGAGGCAAACTATTTTGTGCTAGCACACCCATGCAGCAAAAGATCCCAACTAGTTCCATGACTATCAGAATAGACTTCAAAAAGGCCTTGCATAATCAACAAAAGAAACCATTCAAACACAAGATAAACATGAAAAAAATTTAACAATTCTTAAGAAAAATAACAAGTATAATGCCAATGTTATCATACAAAATTACATAACTAAACTCATTAACTTTAAACATAACAAAAACCAAAATTCATCCATTAACATTATTACCAAAAAAAAAAAAAAACTAGTGACCAAGTACCTTAAAATAATGAGGGCGATTCCATTGTTGAGAAAAAATGCATAAAAATTACAAAAAAAATTATTGCAAGCTCTAAATAATGGAAATAACCCTATAAAAAATTAAAATATATTCTAAAAATGCTTAATCAACTATTAAAAAAATTAAAATTCTAGCTTAAATTAACTAAAATTTTTGCTACAAAAACCAGTTTACAATGAAACAAGTGTAGTATAAACTCTCAAAAAGCTAGAGAAAAACTTTAAAAAATTTAAAATATTTTTCAAAACCCCTTTAAACCATGTTAATGATCTTTAGAATCCTTAGACAACTTTAAATACACCAAAAGTGATCAATGCTACCAATGCAAGCTAGCAAGCCTGTAGGTTCAAAAACTAAAGCTACAATTGTATAGGATAATTCAAATGGTTGACAAAATTCATGAAAAAATTCCAGAAAAAATTTTTATAACTCTAAGCACTACAAACTAGCCTAAATTGACCCAAATCACATTCAAACACTATAATAACAAACATAAAAAATTCAAACTATGACCCAGAATTACTTGAATTTTTTTGAAAAAAAAAACACAATTTTCAATGAGGTAGTTGTAATAAAACCTCTAGGAAAATTGCAAAAAAAAAATAAAGAAATTCCAAATCTTACATAGATCCATTTTACACTATCCCAAAAATCCCTAGGAGGTTGGTACATTGTCAAAAAAAATTGCTAAGGTAGAAAAACATTGTTAATTTTATGACATAAAAACATGGGAAAATAGAGAAAATGCTATGCACTAGTCTATGGAAAAAATCATAGAAAATTAACCAAAAGTTCCAAAATAATGATTTCACCTCCGATGTGATCATTAATCCTCATACAATAACCCCATGAACTTAAAATTTTCCAATTTTCCACCATAACCTTAATAAAAAAATTGAAAAGTTTGGCTATTTTTCGGTAAAATTATGGCAAAAACACATAGAATAGGCTAAAGAAAAATTCAAATTTTGATAGAAAGGATCCCTAAATCCAAAATCACAATCTAGATGTAGCCATACAATCAAAACCCAATGTTTGACACAAGAAAAAATAAAATGTTTCAAACAAACAAGCCTGGGCAACAAGAAACACCTTCACATTGTAGTAAAAATCAGTAAAAACCAAAGAAAGATGGGTGCCTAGTCGTCATGATTGAAGGGCCCTCACCAATAGAAGGTTTATAAATTTAATAGATGATGTTTTCAATAGTATTTGAATTCTCCAATGTGGGGTTTTTGTTGGTTCCATTTAATGTTCTTATGATTTATGTGAAAGATTGAAGTATGGACACTTGGGTGCAATTTAGTTTTCCTTTGACCCTGAGTGGGTCCCATGGTGATGTTAGGCAGTCCATTGATCTTAGCTACCTAGATCTTGAGCCTCAAAGCCTAGTCGATCACATAGCCTCTATAAAAAAGCCTCTTGAATGGCCTGAACACATAGTTAAAATCTTTGATCTCAAGGCTAGTAACATTACTAAAGACTCTCTAGCTAAGGTTCCAGTCATAACACATAATGATAAGGAGAAATAACTAGAATTAATTTCCTCACTTAAATCATAGTAGGCTCAAGACATCACCAAGGTCCTTCAAGATAATATTAAGATCTTTGCCTACTCATATGAAGATATGCCAAGTTTCAATCCATGCCTAGTGCAACACAACATTATACTTGACCTTAGTATTAAACTAGTTAAGAAAAAGGTTTACCAAATTAGACCAGATCTAGCCCTGGTAGTTTGTGATGAGATCATGAAACTTTTCCAAGTTGGTTTCATATGAGCTATTGACAATGCTAATTACATGTCCAACATAGTGGAAGTCCTTAATAAAAATTGAAGTATACATATTTGCATTGATTTCCAAGACCTAAATAAGGTAACTATTAAGGATGACTTTCCTTTGCCTAGTATTGACCAACTCATTGATACTATAATTGATCATGCCTTATTGTCCTTCCTGGATGAGTTCTTAGGATACAACCAAGTTAGGATCAACCCCAAGCATCAACTTTACATGATCTTCATGACCCCTTTGAAGAGTATTTTGTTATACCATGATGCCATTTAGTTTGAAAAATGTAGGAATAACCTATCAATGAGCTATGACCTACATATTTAGTGTCTACATGCTATGGTTACTTAATGATTAGGTGGATGACATAGTGATAAAATCCAAAGTGGCCAATGAACATGCACATTACCTTGACATAGTACTTAAATGATGTCTCAAATATGAACTTAGACTCAATCCTAAGAAGTTTTTCTTTGACATTAAAACTATTAAGATGCTTGTCTTTGTAGTATTTGAGGCAAGGATATGTGTCAATCCTAATAAGGTTAAAGCCATAACTAACTTGGTAGCACCTATGAATCTAAAGGAACTCAAGGGATTACAAAATAGATCACAATTTATCCATAGGTTTATCCCAAGGCTTATGGATAATCTACAAACCATGCAACACTTGCTTAAGAAAGGAGTTTACTATGACTAGACTACCCAATGCCAAGAATTCTTTAATAACATTAACCAAGAGTTGGCTCAATTGCCCATATTTTATCTACCACAAAAGAATAAATCCTTTTAAATCTACCTTTCTAACTTTGGTACATCCATAGCCTCTATACTTTATTAAAAATGAGATGATGGAATAGAGTTACCCATTTACTACTTGAGCCATGCATTGATAGCTTATGAGACTTGATACATAAATGTTGAGAAGTATTTTCTATCCCTAGTCTTCTCCTTAAAGAAGTGGAGACACTACCTCTTTAGGAGTCAAGTCAACATTATATTCAAGGACAACATATTAAGAGCCATAATGATCAACATCTACAAAATTAGCTGAATAGCCCAATGAAAGGCCATAACAGCTGATTTGGATTTACATTACATCTCCCAAGCCTCAACCAAATGTCAAGCTATAGCCATACAATTCACAATTTTCCTAGTTGAAGATAATGTATCCATAGACCTTAAATTCCCTAATGAGCATGTCAACATTGTTAATGAGGTGCCTAAGGGTTACAAGGCCATCGTGCACTTTGATGATTAAGAACTTGTGGTTAACAAGGTAACTAAGGTTTATACACATAAAGAAAAACATTTACAACCTTACTATGACCTTGCTAAGAGATTGATGTAACAATTTATAGATGTTCACAATCAACATATACCCTGAATGAAGAATACATTAGCTAATGCCATTACAACCTAAGCCCTAAGTGTGACACCAGATGTGTTTAGCAAGTTATCTCTTTTAATGAAGACCGATTCTCTTCCCATCAAGTAGAACACTAAAGGCATCTCTATAGCCACTGTCAATAATGCCCCTCAAAAAAATGGTATGACAATAACAAGTTCCACCTAATTCAAGGTGAATCTTCATAGAATCTGATTGCTTCTCAAAAGAAATTTGTACATAAAAGATCAAAATAATATATCATTGTAGTCAATAACACACTATGTCAAAGGTCCTATGATGACATATTATTAGTATGCTTGAGCAAAACTAACTCTTACACAATTCTTAAGCAAGTGTACGAAGGTGTATGTGGAGGACATAAAGGACCTAGAGCCATGGCTACAAAGATTAGATTATTAGGATACTATTAGCCCTATATGGAAATTGACTACTAGTAGAAGGTTAAAACTTTTGATACTATCAATGGCACAAAAACTTGATACACATGCCACCAACTTAGCTACACACTACTCAAATAACATGGTCATTTCAACCATGGAGAATTGGCATCATTGGACCTATAATGCCTAAGTCCTCCATAAGGCATAGCTTCATCATCACTACAACTAAATATTTTACAAAGTGGGTTGAAGCTATTTCTCTAAGGAAGACAACGTCTCAGCAAGTCTATAAATTAATACTAGATAACATAATAGCCCATTTTGGTATACCTCTAACCATATTCACAAACAATGGACCATAGTTCAATAGCTAATAAATGAAAGCCTTTTATTAACAACTAAGCATTAAGCATTTCTTTTCATCACCATACTATCCTCAAGATAATGTACAAGCTCAAGCAAGAAACAAGGTCATCATAAACTTGCTTAAAAAGATGCTAAACAACAATAGACACAAGTGGCTTGAGTAACTTATCCATGCACATTGGGCCTATAGGACTACCTTTCAAACTACAATTGGCGTTACCCCATATAGCCTAATTTACAAATCTAAAATTTTTTTACCTCTTGAATTATAGATTCCATCACTAAGAGTAGCTCTATCTAACTTCATCAATGATGAGAAAAACAAGGATCTTGCTCACATTGAATGGTACCAATAAAGGTAGAAGCAACATCATCATCATAATCTAAACAAATGAAAGATCAAGGAAGGAGACCTGATCCTCAAGGTTGTCCAAGAACATGTGGAAAAATTCTCAACTAATTAGAAAGGGCCTTTCCTAGTTACCAAATCCTATGATAATGAGGCATTCATATTGGCAGACAAAGATGGAAATGAATTAGGCAATCCAATTACCCATTCCTATGTTAAATCCTATTACGTCTAACATGTTTTCCTATAGTCTTTTCTTTATAGATTCGGAAAAATAATCAACATCAATGACTTTTACAACATACAAAAATCATGCCTACCTAACATCTCTCTCTCTCTCTCTCTCTCTCTCTCTCTATTTTTCATGACAAATGAACTACAAAATTTGTAAAATCTATGATGCAAGGCACAAATCACTTAATGTTGTACTAATAGAAGCCTATGGTTTCCTTTATTTTGTTGGTTATGTCGCATAGCCTTATGCAATATTTTGTCATAACATGTATGCTTTGTCTTATTTTCTTATTTTCTTGGATGTATGCTTGTAGGATGAAGCCTAAAAGCCATCACAAAGGTGGCTATAACAAGTTAGCGTGTGACCTTGATGTGCAAGATTTGGTAAGCTTGTCTTACTATTTCAAGAGTTCTAATCTCATATAACTTCAGTTATCACTCTTGAGCCACAATCCCATAGACCAATTACAACATTTCTTACCCTAAAACACAATGATGACCAATGTTTGATGCTTATGCATTATGGTCATGTGACATCTCCTTCATCATGCTCCACCATTAAGTTATTTGGATGTAACACATCTCATTCAATGAGAAAACCAAACTAAGTTCATCCTTGACAATGAAACCCAATGAAAGTTTAATCCCTCAAAAGAAAAAAAAACTAAAAATGAAGAAGAAAATTACTAAGAAATCCATGAGGCCAATGAAGCTCCAAAGTTAGATCAATGGCTCTAAAAAAGAAAAGGGAAAACCCTAATGGGCAATGAAGCCTTGGAGTCAAGTGTTGGTTTTAATAATAGATTAGCAAGCGACCAATACTTTGAAGCACAAAGCGTGAAGACTACATTGATCGACAAGCATGGCACTGCCATACCATAACCATGATGTTAACATTTAGAATTTTTTGTTAATCCATGTGACCATTCTCTCATATCCAAATATAGCTTTTATCCCCTCTCCAACCAATATCATGCCATCATAACCTTTTCTCATCACAAGTACTCTTCAACATGATTTGACAACTACAAAATCAAGTATGGAGAAGAAATGTTAATGATGAACCTATGATGGTGTTTTGCATTTTTTGTTAATGCCTCTCAAGTAAATCCTCAAAACACCAATAGATAGGGGCCAATGAAACATCACAAAGAAAATCCATGTTGAAGCCCATGACCAAAGCCACTTGTAATTTAGTAAAAAATAATGGAAAACATAATTTCCTTATTTTTTCCAACACCTGGCATTGCAACCTTCACCACTAGAATTTGAGGTAGAATTTTTATTATAAACTATGAAATTTTCAATTCATAGGTTGCAATCTCACACATCTTAGCTTATGGAAGCTAAAAAATGCTTCATAAGTTATGAATGCCTTATCTTCTAAGTAGGAAAAGCTATATTTTGGATGTATCTAGGCTTGCAAAGGTTGAAAATGCCTTATAGATCATCGAATTTGGAATTTTTTCAACTTATACATTGGCCATCATAGTTTTTACGCTAGAGTAACCTACAAAGCCAGTGTATAAAATTTGGGCTTTGAGTTTTTCTGTTGGCCTTGAATTTTTATGCTGGGGCACCTACAAAGCCAACGTATAAATTTGGGCATTGAATTTTTACTCTAGGAAGCAATGAAGGTAATGTAAAAACCATCAAAATTTTGAAATTTAATAAATACACTGCCAAGAGGTGCCCTACAAACATTAGAAATTTGTAGCAATCTATCAGCAATCATGATAGAGATCTGCAACAACGAATCAATCACCAAATGACGTATTTAAACTAAACTTCACCACATTGAAAGGAATTTTGGCCATTTACATTCAGGCTAAACAAAGAGACTTTCAAAGTATTGCAGATTCACCAAAATTTCATAACCATCCCCTCAACTACAGCACAAATCTAATGATCAAAAAACTAGTAATGAGCTTCAAGAGAAAAAGTTTAAAACTTCTGAAGAGTAAAGCTGACTAAAAGGCACACCCTACCAACTAAATCAAGTTCTGAGTATTCTCCATCTAGCTTCTTGATACAGTCAAAGCATTTAAATTTTTACCCATCAAAACTTTCTTTTTGTAAAACATTTTATTATTTTAATAAAAATTTGCAATCTCATTTGTTCAATGTAAATTTATTTTTAGTTTCTCTACTTCTAGATCTACATTAACAATTTTATTTAATCGCATCATTAACAAATCATAGGTCGCTAGGTCATCAATAAGACCATCTAAGGTGCTTCAAATCCTTTTGTTAGAGGCCCATTGATCCAAAGTCAAAATTTTTTGGCCTGAGATCTTTGAACTTCCAACACCAAATTTTTTAGATGTCATAATTTCTAGTGCTAGAAGAAGAACCTTTGCCCAAATGTTTTGCCCAATCCTCCTCTACCTTTTTCCATTCACTAATTTTGATCATTGTATGCCTGCATTTGAAAGAAAGATTTTGAATTTCACCTTGGGTTTCTTCCCAAAGCTAGCACAACCTCACCACTCTGCAGTTTAACTGGCATTTTTGTTAAAACCAATGCTATCCTGCAACTTGATTTGCCCTCTTGTGCAATGTTGAGAAATAGTTTTGGATTTTTTTCCACAAACTGAGTGTAAAAACTATAACCTTTTGGTAATTTTCTATTTTTATGCTGAGTGTTGGGTTTCTCCAATCCCAGCATATAAATTGCAATGAGTCTGGGCAAACTACCATTTTCACAAAAATTTCTAGACTTTTTAAAGCCTAGCATAAAAACCATAACAACCTGCACTTTCCATTTGGAAAAATTTACCTTTGGGTTTCTCTAGAGGCTAGTGTATTTTTTCATTGTCATTTTTCACTCATAGTTTTCCAAAACTTGTTGTTGGGCTTCTCCTAAAGCCCAACATATTTTTACACTACAAGTTACGGTTGGATAGCCATCCAAACCTAGTGTAAAACTTGTGACTTATCCAAAATATTTTTACATTAAATTTTTCTAGTAACCATTTGCAAAGCAGCCCTTACTCCCTACATTTTAAGGCATAAAATATTTTTAAAAATTGATTAATTAATTTTATCCAATGTCGTGTACAACACTGCCAGTGTCATCTACACTACTCTTGTAGTTGCAATTTTTACCATGTTCCATAGACAAAATCTTTTATACATTGAGTAGTTTCACCTTCTACAACTTTGAATTGACAATCCACCTAAATACTTAGTTAATTCCTGTTCACAAAGCCACTGTATTACCACTCAACCTAACCTACATGGCTTCTAGCCAAAATGCAGTTTGTGTCTATGACCCAAAAGACCCAACAGTCATAGAATGTAGATAATCAGGGAGACAAAGGGGCAAGAACCTAGACTTTGCTATGATCAATGAGGAGTTTTATAACTTCCTCTATACCAAAATATAGGTCTATTTCATCATACCATGCTCCGAATCCAACGTTAAGCATTAATTTGAAATCATAGATCAAGATGGGAAAGAATACATTTCCTCACCTTATCATAAAATACCTTTAACATATTTCTATGCTCACATGTTGATACAACTCATAGATGACAATGAGTGGAATGAGAAGCTTATCTTGGATGGTCACTAGGAGGAACAAGATGAATTTGATGTTGAACCAAAACCAACTACCTTTATTGAGAGCCTTTTCCAACAATCGACTCCCAAAATAACTACACACAATTCTTCATCCCCTACATCATTTATGGAATCACTTCCTCAACCTTCTTCTTCTCCTCCTATTCATCCCACCATATTTGGATCAACACCCATTATTTCCACACATTAGGTTTAGACTATGCCTCAATTAGTCTCCTTGTTTTCATCCATGCCCTTTGCAACATAACCTCACTCTGTACAACCAACACCTATGGTGTTTACCACATTCCACCCCTTCTCCATCCTAGTGGGCCCCTTAGTGAGACCTCAAACTATGTAGGCATCTCATGCTCCCTTTCCCCCATTTATCCATTAAGTTCCAATGCAAACTTCCTTTTCATTATTCAAACCCTATATGACCATGATCACCTAGCCTCTTCCATCATTTCCATTATCCATCACATGGTCTCAAGTCATCCAACTCCCCCCATAGCCATTTGTACAAAGCCCATAATCCACTAAAATTCCCCAAGGCTTTAATGAATCCATCTAGATGATCTAGGACCTTACCGAAGAGCTACGTAACTCAAAGCTTCTACCACACAGATAGTCAATATAATGGGCTTCGAACAAGATGATCCAATTAGTCCAGTCATCCTCAAAATCACTCTTCCTTTAGTCATTCCCATTCTCTAATTCATCAAGTACAATGATGAGGTTGATCCCAATGCACACATCACTACCTTTTATTCTAAGTGCTTGTTATTACAAGCTTGCCCTCATACCATCATGTAAATCTTCCCTATGTCCCTCACCAAGAAATCTTTAGATTAGTACCATGTGTTATCTAGGGGATCCATTGCCTCATTAGAGGACTTGATTTCACAATTCATCAATTGTTTCAAGTATAACCTCAAACTTAATACAAACCTTGATTAATTAATGAAGATTAAGCAAGGGTCTCTTGAACTTGTCCAGAAGTTTATTTAATTATGGATTGCTCTTCTTAGTAATATTCCTAAACCTATACTTGAAACTTATCTTCTCACCATTTTCAAGGTGATGGTCAACAACTTTATCAAGTCCAAACTCTACTACTGAGACCTATGGTCCCTTAGCCAAGCTTTCTCCCAAACAAAGAACATAAAAGATGCTACTAAAGCCAGTGGTGACCTAGCCTACATGGTGTATAAGAATCAACACATGAGAAAAGATAGGGTTAAGGGGAAGCAAAACCATATAGTTGTGGCCACTATGGCCATAGAAGCAAAAACTATGAAGCAACCAAAGACAAATCAACCGAAGGCCCCTACCACAACCTCTCAACCTTCAACATTAGGGGCCTCTACCTCTAGCCTATCTAGGCCTAACTTTAAGAAAAAATAATAGGTCAAGGTACACAAAGTTTCCCTTGAAACCATTCAAACTCCTTAACCAGTTAATTAAGCGTAGCCATATCCAACATAAGTAGATGATTGAGAATTCCTACAAGAGGCATGATTGAGTATGTGAGATCATTAAGGACTCTACTATAGCAACCAAGGATGATCCACCAATGCCAAAGTATTTCAAACTAGACTAATTCTACCACAATCATCAACTACCCAATCATGATACTAATTTCTACCTAGCCTTAAAGGATGAATTGTAAAAGATGATAGACAATAGATAGTTAGTGCTAGACACTTCCAACCTAATTAGGCCTCAAAATCAACACATGTAGGTATAAAAAGATATGTTAACTACAAGTTATAACCCTTACACAATAGCAACATTCAACATTAGCAATGGCCCAAGACCTTCTTGGGAGCTGTTTGTGATTCGGGTACCTCCTTGCAATGAAAGGGGTCCTTCAACTTTTTCAAGTTCAAGGACTTTTTTTGTTGTAATGATACCATCACCTATACCTTTCAAAGAATCATTCATCATCAAAGTGCCCCTTCCCACTACCACTAAGCCTACAACTTGTATTGACCAATGTCCTACTATGGTGGTCAATACAAGAACCTCCTCACTACCTGAAAACAAGAAGTTACAAACCAACCAATGTAAGAAGCATGTTCTATAGCTTAAGGTCAAAGAAAACAAGCAAGAAAAGGCATGGAAGGAAGTAGACCCACCAAATCCTACAACCATTTCAACCATACCCATGAGCTTCAATGCCTAAACTACTTCAACTAGTTAGCCAAGGGAGGACCATAAACCATAATGAAAGGGAAAAGGAGCCAAAGCATAATTTTTGAAGCATGAAGTTCAAATCCTAGGTATAATGGAGGAAGAAAATGGTAATAATAATGAAAAAATAACAGCCAATGACAAGGACATCCTCAACACCATGAAGGAGGTGAAACTTTCCTTGAAGCAAAAAAACACACTGTTGATCCTATATGATGTAGTAATAACCTCCTCTACTCATCATGAAGCCTTAGTAAGGACGTTGACTTCAATCCCTATTAGTAAGAATATTCCTATAAATGAAGAAGGAATTCATGTGGTAATGGCACCACCTTCACCTAGGGAACAAATGAAGTCAACTACCCTAGTATTTCGTAATAGCAAAATAAAGACCAACCCTAGGATGGTGAGATAACAAGGGTTCCTCTTTATAACCATAAGAGTCGGGCAATATAAAATACATAGGGTACACATTGATGATGGGACAACAACCAATGTTATACCTTTTATAGTTGTTGAGAAACTAGGCCTAGTAGAACATATGCAAAGCACTCCTACTTTTGCTCTTAGATACTTCAATGGATTGCAGATAGTAGTGAAGGGTTCTATCTCTTTAGACATCGTAGTGAGAGAACAATTCTCCACATCTACCAACTTCTTGATGATGAAAGAGATACTAGGATTTAATCTAATCTTGGTTAGGCCCTGCTTAGCTCAATTATGAGTAGTTTCCTTCTCCATTCACCAAGAAATTCACCTACCTTATGAGGAAGGTGAAATAATCATACATGATGATAGTGCAATTTCTTTATTCATCAATAATGTTGACATGGAATAGGGTGTGAAGTGGAGTTTCAAGAAGAAACTCCCACTATCAAGAGCAACGTTGAGAGGCCTAATGGAGTCAACCAAGCCAAGGTTGAAAACAACTAAGCCATAAACAAAGTATGGGAATTTCTCCCATTCAATGTTATCAGTGAGGGAAATGGGGAGAATAGGATTATGCAAAAGAGATCATATAATTTTCCTAATCTTTCAAAGATTAAAAAACAATTGCAAGATTGAGTACATATTCTACTCATTAAATTCTATGTTAAAATTGTGTGGCCTTTTCCTTTCTATTTCATAGCCTACTTTTAACCTTTTTTTTACATGTGCCAATTTGTTTTAACATGCTTTACCTTGATTTAGCCTTATTATAACTACTTAGCCTTTCTTATACATGTTTGCATAATATTTATACATTATGAACCTTCATGATTTGTCTTTTATGCTTTAATTTAAAAACCATGAAAATACCATAAAAATTTTAAAACACAAAAATCTATAAAATTCTTAAAACATAAAAACTCATCAAAAATATACTATGGTATACCAAGGCCTAAACCAGTGGCCTACCAAGGCCTTAAACTAACAATGCATCATAGCCTTTTTTCCTACCATATTATAGCCTATTACACCATATTCTACACTTTGTTTTGCTTGATTACTTTACATTTACATTGTTATTGCAAATTCTTTATTATAACCTTCCAATTTAAGCATGTAGCTTTCTCTATACAATAAAACACAAAATACATAAAAAAATATGCAAAGTTAAAATATTATAGTCAAAGTATCCATGTCCAACAACCATAGTCACATAGTGTGATAAATATAAAATTAACAGTGATAACAAAAATAAATTAAAGTCTAACAACCATGGTTGCATTATGTTCCAATAAAATAAGCAATAATAAAATGTCTCATAGTCCCCAATGGCTATAAATAGCCAATAGAGAATAACATCAACGAAATAACTAAAATAACCAGAACATAATAAGACTAGTGTGCCTAAGGAAAAATTGGAGGAGGAGAAGGAACATCATCATCAACATAACCACTAGGGCCTTTGTCATCAACTAACACCTACACACAACAAAAACATAAAACAAAAAATTAATTAGTAATCATTAGTACCCAAAACATAACCATAAACAACAAAACAAAAACAAATATACAAACTAAATTAAAAAGAAACAAAAATGTTAAATAAAAACTTAAAAATAAACCTTTAGAGATTTTGGAGGAAGGTCTTCTAGAGAAAAGTCTAGAAGACTAGTCTCCAACCTATGAAGAGTTTGTTCTTCACTTAGATTAGCCTAGTCTATGTCTCTAAGGTCTGCACCTATTAGGATATTCCTCCTCTCAACATTGGTCCACTCAGGAGGTTTTTGAGAAAAGGAGGTAGTAGTAGACTCTTCGGAAGCAATAGTGATTTGATGAGTAGGGGAATTAGACACTATCAAAGAGTCTTCAAATAGCTTGAAGGCATCCTTTGCATTTATTCCTTACATAAACATTTCAAGATTTTCACTCTTCATAGCCTCCTCCCTTAGCCACTTGAGGTTGCTTTCTTTTTCTGCCTTGTACTATATCTTGTAATCCTTTTGCTTCTTACTCCATTTAAGAGCCCAAGCATAGTAATCCCTCCAATCTCTAATCTAATGCATCAATACATCCATCTATATGCCCTTTTCAAAATTACTCTTGGATATAGAAACCTTGCCATGGATGGCACTCTAGTAGCATGACCACTTAATTTCCTTAGTGTGCAAGGAGTCTCTATTGCTAACATAAGCCTTTATAAATTCCTTATGATATCTAAGGTCCCTGATTTCAACTACCTGATATTTTTTTCTTTCTCTACAACCATAACATTTTCCCATAGGAATTCATTACAGCATTGACACTCCCAAGACGTCATAGCACATGAGAGGGTACATTCAGTAGCCGTCTCATACAACCTTCATGACATGTTTTCCACATCAAGCAATAGTGTAAGCAACTCATCAAGTTCAATGTCATGCTTAAGATCCCATCTGTTGAAACTAGAAAATTTGATTGTTGGAATGAAAATTGGAATATCCTAGGTGCCACAATAATTTTAGCCTCAAATACTAAGGACTTCTAAAAACAAAATTCAAGGTACCCTAGATAGTCTAGTCGATCACCCAAGGGCTTATGAAAGTGTAAAATGACCACATAAATGGAAATGTAAATGAAATCATGAATGAAAACATAAAATAAAATGCAAATGTAAATATAAACAAAAATGAAAACATAAATGTAGATGGAAATTGCAAATCTGGAATGGAAAGACATAGAAATGAAAACATGAAATTAGATATGCACAATAGTGAACTACAACTTTATTAAAATGGAAAATAAAGCAGCAAGTTCAAAAAGTACAAATTTTGTGCTCAATGCATAAGAGATTGCTTGAGGAAGTTTGAAGTCCATTGGAGCTTGTAGGGTGTGTTCCACATCAACTCCATAATCCAGATTTTTCCTAACTCTAGTTTCCAACAACTCTACACTAGTTTTTACTAGGATTAGCAATTGTGATCACAAATTGGTGTTCCACCTTTGGATGAAATGGTATTATGTGGGAGTCATTGTGCCCAACTTAAATACTAGTTTGTTCTACCAAAAGATGTTGAAATTTGCAAGGGCTCTCGGTTGCAAAGTGCTTTCAAGATATGGAATAGGTTGTGGTGTTGTTATGCCAAAAAGTGGTGGAACTAGAATAAGGTGTCTACATTTGGATTTTATAGATATGGAATTCCTATTTTTGGGGCTTACATATAACTTTCATGATCACCGACAGATTGATTTCAAATTGTAGGTTATAACAGTTATAAGCCTCAGCATAGTTACCATTTATAGTAAGTTTGGAATACATAGTAGCCACCAAAGCCCATCTGGTTACTATAAATAGTAAACATACTTTTTGACTATGTTGATACCATCCCAACTACCCTAGTCTTGGTGGACTATGCTGGAGTTGTTGGAAAATATGAAAAATGTGAAAAATTTGGAAAAAGTTGGTAACTGTGGAAAATGTTGAAACTATTGGAATTGACAAAACTATCAAAATTAATAGAAATACCAAATTTACTAGAAAATTTTATCTACACTAGCCATGCTACAACTACTAAAGACTTGCAATGACGATGTTGGCCATGCTGCAACTACTAAAGACTTGGGGTGACTACGCTGGCCATTTTTGGGTAAATGGATAATGCCAACAATTCCAAAAGGGAATACCCAAATAATTCCAATGCTACATCTATACTGAGTTTTGATGGTGACTACACTGGGTTGGAAATGGAAAATCCCATCTATTCCATCTACACCCAAGGGTAGATGGTTCCAACGTAGTTGAGACTATACCCCTATGAAAACCCATGAAAATGCTAATTTTGGCCATTCCCAAAGCATTTCCAACCTTCCCAAGCCTAAATATAGACATGAGGTAACTCTTTCCACTTGGGAAGTAAGTCAACAACAACTTTTGAGGCATTTTTCAACAAGATTGTAGTTCGTGGACTACAAATCTTACATTTACAATAAAATCCTACCTCAAGTTGGAAAGTGAATGTTACAATTTGTAACATGAATTTTTGGTAGTGTTTCATTAGTTCCTCTTTGTTGATGTTTAGAGGATTAACCTGAGAGACATCAACAAAGAAGACAAAACATCACTACAAGTCCATCACCAACGTTTCCTCTCTGCACTTGGTTTTGCAGTGTCGAACCATACCAAAGAGTGCTTGTGATGATGGGATAAGGTTATGATGAGGTCATAAATGGTAAATGCAAATTTTGGCTACTAGGAGATGGTTATGAGGGCTAACAATAAATTTCAAATGTTGGCATCATGATTACATTTGTGGTAATCACATGTTGATCAATTAATATGGTCTTTGCACTTCATATTTTTCAAATGTTGGTCACTTAACAACATCTTTGAGAAACCAACACTTCATTCCAAGGCTTCTTTAACCATTAGGCTCTACCCTTTACATGGTCAAAGCCATTAGTTTTTCCTTTTAAGCTTCATAGATTGTTCAGCTTCTTGAAAATTTTCTTCCCCATTCTTTTTTTTTATTATTTTTTTGTTGGGGTGAAACCATCATTAGGTTTCATTACCAAGGCCAATTTTGATTTGGTTTTCCCATTGAATAAGATTCAACAGACTTGTAGGTGGAGCATGATGAAGGGATGTCACAGGGCCATAATGCATTAGTGTCAAACATATGTAAACATTGTTACTTAGGGTAAGGAATGTTAAAATCAGGCTATAAAGTTAGGCCCAAAAAGTGGTAATGGTAATGATGTCAGATAAGCACTCTTGGTATGATAGGATAAAATCACTAAATCTTATGCATTGAGGTCACATAGTGACTTGTTTCCATAATGAGCTACACCTCCATGATGACTTCAGGCTTCATCCTACAAAAACAACTCCAAGAGAACCAAAAAACCAAACCAAAAAGTCACGTTGTTACAATACAATGTATAAGGCCATATAAGATAATCAACAAACCAAGCTATTAAAGGTCAATTGTGCAAAAATAGTTCATTCATGCTCACTTATTATTGCTTTTTGATGTTAATTATTAGTCTTTATGGGCTACATATAATAGTAATTTAGATAGGAATGATTGATTAGATTAGCCAACTCATTTTCATCTATGTCCACTATCTTGAAGGCTCCCTTGTTGTAGGCCTTACAAATTAATATAGGCCCTTCCCAATTGGCTAAGAATTTATCCACATGCTCAAGGATGGCTTTAAGCATCATATCCTCTTCCTTGAGCTCTCACTTATTCAAGTTATGATGGTGTTGCCATTTCTTCCTCTCCTAGTATCTCTTGACATGAGCAAGTGTTTGCACCTATTACTCTTCCACTAGGTCTAGGTCCATGGTATGTAGCTCCTTATTTTGTTCATTGTTTATGAAGTCCAAAAAGGCTACTTGAAGTGACAAAACCTACAATTCAAGATTTAAAACAACTTTATAATCATAAACTAGGCTATATGGGATTACTGTAGATGTTGTTCAGAATATGATTCTATAGGCCCAAAGTGCATGAACAAGCCATTCATGCAACTTGCATTTGCTATTGTTCAACATTTTCTTGAGCAAGTATATGATGGTCTTATTGCTTGCTTTAGCTTGTCAATTGACTTGGGGGTAATATGGTAATGAGAAAGAGTGTTGAATCCCTAGGTCATGACAAAATTTTTTTGTTTCTTGGCTACTAATTATGGTCCACTATTTGTGACTATAATCATAGGTATGCCAAAACGGGCTACTATGTTATCTAGTATGAATCTACAAATATGTTCAGATGTTATCTTCCTTAGGGGAATAGCTTCAACCCACTTAGTAAAGTATTTGATTACGATGATGATAAAACTATATCCTACAAAAGACTTAGGTGTTATAGATCCAATGATATCCAACCTCCATCGTTGAAACAACCAAGTTATCTAAGTAGTGTGTAACTTAGTTGGAAATATGTGTATAAGATTACTATGTCATTGGCACGTCTCACAAGTTTTGACCTTTTGCAAGTAGTTACTTTCCATATAGGACCAATAATACCCTAGCCATATAATCTTTGCAACCATGGCTCTAAGTCCTATATGTCCCCCACATATACCCTCGTGAACTTGCTCAAGGATTATGCAAGCTTCAACTTTGCCTAAGCACACTAATAATATGTCATCGTAGGACCATTGACATAATTTGTTATTGCCTACTATGACATACTATTTTAATCATTTACATGAACTGTTCTTTTGAGTGGTAGTTGTGAAGGTTCACCATGCATGAGATAAAACTTGATATCATCGTACCACTCCTTTGTAGGAGCTATATGCACTATGGTTATGAAGTTATCCTCAGTGCTCTATGTGATGGAAATAGTATAGTCCATGGTCAAGGTGGACAACTTGCTAAACACATCTATTGTCATACTAAGAGCTAGGGTCACAATGGCATCAGCTATGGTGTTCTCAATTTGGAGTACATATTGGATATCAAGGTTTGTAAATTGTTGCATCAGTTTCTTTTCTAGATCATAGTAAGGTTGCAAATGTTTGGCTTTACACACATAAACCTTGGTTACTTGGTTAACCAAAAGTTGTAAATCACTTTTGATCATTAATAATTTTATTCATTTATCATGAACTACCATCATCACTTATATCAAACCCTCATACTCCACTACATTGTTGGTACAAGGAAATTCGAAATAGTAAGTGAAGGGTTGAATTTCACCAGATGAGAATGTTATGATGGCAACAACACTAGCCCCATGGGTAGTTGAAGCATCATCAAAGTGCATGAGCACCTCATAACCCTTAGGTAATTGGCTAATGATGTTGATGTGTTTGTCTAGGAATTCAAGGTTAATGATTACATGGTCATCAACAACTAGTGAAACAATAAATTGTATGGTTATAGCCTAACCTTTCATTGAGGCTTGAGAAACGTAATAAAGGTCAAACTCTACTATTATGGATTTCCAATGGACTATTTGGTTACTTCCATAGATATTGATCATTATGGCTCTAAGTATGTTGTCTTTGCAAATGACATTGACTTAGCTTTTAAATAGGTAGTTTCTCCACTTCTTAAATGATAAGCCTAGTGCTAGACAATACTTCTCCACTTTGGTGTATCAAATCTCATGGACAACTAATGCATGGCTTAAGTAGTATACAAGTAAATTTGCTCCATCATTTTATTTTTAACAGATTAGAGAGGCAATAGACATGTCAGAGACATCAAGGTAGATGTAAAATAGTTTATCCTATTATGAAGGATAGACTATCAGTAGTTGTGCCAACTCTTGCTTAAGGTTTTCAAAGGCTTCTTAGCATTAAACCATCCACTCATAGTGAACTCCTTTCTTAAGCAAGTGTTGCATGGATTATAAATTATCCATAATCCTAGCGATAAGCCTATGAATAAATTATAATCTACCTTGCAATTCCCAATGCTCCTTAAGGTTAGTAGGTGCTACCAAGTTGGATATGGCCTTAACCCTATCAGGATGGACACATAATCCTACTTCAGAAACTACAAAGCTAAGCATCTTACCAATATTAATACCAAAGACACTTTTTGTGATTAATCCTAAGCTCATATTTTAGACATCATTTTAACACAAGGTCTAGGTCTTGTATATGATCATTGGCCACTTTGGACTTAATAGCTATATCATCCACACAATCATTAAGCAAACCTAGCATATAATCACTAAAGATATATGTCAGAGCTCTTTGGTATGTTTCTCCCACATTATTTAAGCCAAAGGGCACCATTGTATAACAAAAGGTATCCTAAGGGATCATGAAGGTTGTATCAAGTTGATGCTCTAAGTTAACCCTAATCTAATTGTATCTTGATAACCCATCCATAAAGGATAATAAGGCATGTCCAACCATAGTATTGATAAATTGATCAATTCTAGGTAAAGGGAAATCATTCTTGATAATCACCTTATTTAGGTCTCCAAAATTGATGCAAATGCATATACTCCCATTTTTCCTAAGGACTACCACTCTATTGGACACCCATTCTACATAGTCAATAGCTCTAATAAAACCAACTTGGTATCATTTTGTGATTAATTCACAAACTAATAAGGCCAAATCAGGTCTAATGCTAGGATTAAGTATGATATTATGTTGGACTAAACATGGGTCTAGGTCTAGCATATCTTTATATGACCAAGAAAATGCCTTAATGTTATCTTGTAGGACCTTGGTGATGTCTTGAGCTTGTTAAGGTTCCAATGAAGAACTTAGTTTTAGTGTTTTCTCCTCACCCCTATGTGTTGTGACAGGAACCTCAACTAGAAAGTCTTCAATAATGTTGCTAGCCTCTAGGTTGAGGGTTTTTACTAGGTTTTTAGGCCACTCTAGAGGTTTTTCTATTGCGACTATGTTGTCAACAAGTCTCTCAAGTTGAAGATGTAGGCAGTTAGGATCAATACATTATTAAACATCACTAGAGTCCATGTAGGTTCAATGGCAAGGTGATTTGCTTCCAAGTGTACATACTCCAATCCTGCATATCAACCATAAATACATTAAGTGGCACTTGGGTAAAAATGAGTAAATAATGTCAAAATGATATAAGATACCTTAGTAAATATGTAGACACANCGTAACCATGGCTTGCCAGCCTTAAACTTGCAACATGGCCTACCAAGGCCTTAAATTGGCAAAACACATCCCTAGTTGACCATGTTTGGCCTTATTTCTTATATTTTTATGGTATTTCAACTTGTTTTGACCTTTATTTGTCTTTATTTGACCTTTGTTCCATCTTATAGTCTTGGTTGACCTTGTTTTCATTTTGTTTGACATTGGAATAACATGTGTCTACATATTTACTAAGGTATCTTATATCATTTTGACATTATTTACTCATTTTTACCCAAGTGCCACTTAATGTATTTATGGTTGATATGCAGGATTGGAGTATGTACACTTGGAAGCAAATCNCTAGGTGAAGTCAACTAATGGTAATAGGGGTTAACAATACACAACAAGATCAAAAAAAAGTCAAAACACCATGAAATAAGGTCAATTCCATCAAGATGGAATATATGAGTTAAAACCTGGTCAATAATGATCAAATAAGGTTAGAGTTGCTATTTGTAGGCTTAACAGGTCATGGTATGAGGCTGTAGGATTACTAGGGGAGCTTGGGCACATGAGGACATCATTTTGGAATTGCTTTTTGGAAAAATTAGCACTTTTTCTTCTGACTACATTGGGCTATACTGGTGACCATGCTGGCCCAGTAGTGTCATGCATTCTCCAACTTAGTCAACACTCATGGGCACTTTCCTAGGTTTAGTATGGTTACTTTCAAGCTCCCAATGGTCCAAACAACTAGCTCAAGGGATCTGTACTAAAGATTGACAAGTTTTGGAATTGTTTCCACCCCCCAGAATGTTGAAAATCATGTTTCCATTACTGCCTACACTGGGCTAGCATATTCATGGTAGGCCCTAGCATAGTCACATGGAATAAATGAGTTCATGAGGTTTTTGGATTGGGATTAGTGCTTTGTTAGCTTCCTAGGTCAATGCAGGATCATTGTAGAACTAAAATGATTATTTGAAGATTGAATTTTGGCAACAGAAGTGGATTTTATGGCATTTCCCATTTGACTATGATAGGCCAAAATAGTCATGCATGGTGCCAATGTAGTCATGGGAAATTGGATTTTTTTTAAGGTTAAAACAATGTGGAATTACAGTTGGATGGGGTGGAACAAGCTTCCAGGCTTCCTGAGTCAATTTTGGGCCATTCTAGGTGGTATACTACTTGCTGACATAGCGATAAAATGGGTTTTTACTATGCCTACATTGGGCCAGCATAGTCATAGGCCTCCCTAATGTAGTAATGCATGGAAAATAAGTTTTGATGAGTTTTCATGCCCAATTGACCATGCCAATGAACTCCCAAGGTCACTGGTGCTGCTAGCTATGGTTTTAGTGTCAAACTTATTAGTTTTGGTCATTGCTTGCATCTTGAAATGGCTAGATACCTCTTGACTACACTATTCCAATATAGAGATGTGATTCCCATTGTATTTGAAAGGTTTGAGGTGAAAAATGTTGGATTTTGGCTTATTTCCCAAGGTTTCAAGATCTCAGGATGCTCCAGTAAGGTTCTAGGTCTTTCTAGGAGTTGATTTTGGCTATTTTGGCATGTTTTGGACTTTTCCAAGTGGACTACACTAGGCACTATTGGTGACTTTGTGCGCCTAGTGTAGCCATGCAAATTCTAGCATAGTTAGGTTGAAAAAGTAAAACATATTGAGTTTTATGGCTAGAAAAAGCTTCAACAAGGTCCCAAGGTTGTCCACAAGTGGATTGGTATTATTTATGATAAGTTGTAGTCAATTTTAGTTAGACTACATTGGGCACCATTAGTGACTATAGTAGCCTAGTGTAGTCATGCAATCCCCAACATAGTTGGGATTGGGAAATTTCAAAAATGGATAAAGCAGTAAGTGGTGTCTTGGTTTTCGACTTTGATAGGTTTTGAGGCTCTCTGGAAGTGGGTTTGATTAGAAAATGACTTATTTTGAGGTTTGTATATGGACTACACTGGACACCACTAGTGACTACATTAGCCAGTGTAGTTGCCCTTGGAAAATGTATTTTGATGTGGAAAATGATGAGTTTCTGCTTCTATTTTTAGTCTAACATGAACTTGAGGTCTCTAGAGGTGGATCTAGGCATGGAAATGATTTGTTTTAGGTTTTTGAGTGGACTACATTGGCCCAATGGAGTCATGGTATTCCTGGCATAGTCACACTTGGGAAATGACTTTTAATGTGCTTTTACAGTGTTTTTGGATGATTGGTCAACAATCTAAAGTCACTGGGGGTCTTGGGGAGGTGTGAAGGCTCTAAAGTACAATTTTGGAGATTTATCATAACTTCTATGATCAATCCCATCTACAAACCCTATGAATATGTTGGGCCAACATAGTTACAACTTCCTCCAGCATAGTCATGGGTTGTGACCAATTTTTTGCACCATCTAGTAAGTGTAACAAGATTTTGAGGCTATCGAGAACTCTAGCTAGGATTTGGGGAGATGGCATGGAGGTTTGGAGTAAATTGAAAGTTAGATGAGTTAGAAATATTCTATCTTATTTTGGGCTACATTGGGCCAATATAGTCATGTTATTGCCCAACATAGTCACACCAATAATGTAGTCTATGACAAGGTTTAATGTCATTCCAGTGCCCCATGAATGCTAATTCTAACTCCCAATTGTTGGTCTTAGTGTAAGGCTTCATGGATTAATGCTCAATGTGAATGGATTTCTTGAAATTAGGAAAAGGCCACATATCCCATTTTACTATGTTGGGCCAGCATAGTCTAGCTCTAGGCCAACATAGTCACATGGGAAACCAAGTTTTCATGAATTTTGAGACCTTCTACAGTTCAATTGTCATAGATTTCAATACTTTCTTGCCTAGCTTGGTTATAAGGTTTTCTAGCATGGGTAGAGGACTAGGTATTAATCTTTGGAGGTAAATGAGATATGGCACTTATCCCAAGGTTTCCATGGATTTTAGCCCAACATAGTCAAGCCTAGCAACCAAAAATCCTAGCATAGTCATGGGTTTGGCTTGTTTGCCAAGTGCCTAGTGTGATCCACATGAGATTGGAAAGTTTGAAATGCAATAGAGCTTCTTCAACCTTGTGTAGTCTAACCTTCTAATTTTAGTTACTAAGTAAAGTGGGAGTGATGGAAGGAAACCAAGGTTCCAAGATGGGTGCCTAGGTTTAAGTGGGTTTTCATAGTCCAATTTGCCAAAATCATTGTTGTTTTCTCACTTCAAAGCTATTGCACCCAAGTTGAAAGCTCTGTGTCTACTACTACTACCAACCCCAGTGTAGTCACATCCATTCCACTCACTAGTGCTAGTCTACTCACCCTAGGATGACCTAACTTCAAAGGTTTCTCAATATTCTCTATGCCAGTCTTCTATAACATATCGAGGAGGAAGGCACCCATAAGGAACCTTGCCTTGAAGGAGGCAAACACAGCTACTCATGGCCTATCACACCTCCCCCATCCCAAAATCAAAGAATGTTCTACCACTATTTTTTTCCAAGTACACATCCTTATTTGTTTTTCCCATTTGTTCCATGTATTCCATTTATTAGGTTTATGTTGGTTATTCCATTTTTCAGATCTAGGCTTGTATATTTGTTTTTTTCTTTTGGAATTTTGTAAAAATTCCATTGTAGGTTTATGTTATTTCTACCCATTTTTTGTGTTACTTAGGTTTTGGGATTTGTTTTAATTGTGGAATAAATGGTATTTTCCATGAATTCCATGGGCTTTTTGCTTTTTCCACCCAAAAAAGCAACACTACTTGTGAACTTTTCTCTAAGGAAATTTTTACATTTTTTTAATTTTTCAAGGCTATGGAGTCATTTTCTACTATTTTCTGGTTGATCAGATTTTTGAACCACTTCATTTCACCTTACAATTTATTTTTTTATTTTTTATTTTTATTTTTTTTGCTATTTCCATAAGGCTGTCAAGTAGGTTTTCCATTCTTGCTATTCTCTAATGAAAATTTGGTTTTTTTTTTCTACAATAAATAGTTATGAATCTTTTATTTTTAATATATGAATATTTATTTCATGACTCAAGGATTCCAATAGTGGTGAAATAATCAAATTTGGATGAACAATTTGTTTCTAGCGGATGTTTCTGTTGAGTCATGCCAAATAGGGTTTTCAGTTAGGACAGCCATAGTTAGGTCAATTTTGTAATTTTTTCTAAAAAAAGTTAAGAATTTTTATATTTTATTATTATGGGATTATATTTAATGGTTTTAGGATTCCAATGACTATGGAATTGTCAAATTTCATTAAGCGGTTAAGTTTTTACAAATGTTTCTATAAGGTCGCATGAAATCAAGGTTTTATGACTACTATGCATTTACCCATGTGAATATGAGCAACATTGAGACTTTGTAAAATTCTTCCCATCAATGTCCCATGATCCTAGGGATTGGTTGAAGTGTTGGGAAGGGTTTAGTAGTGGTTTGGACTAAATTAAAAAATTTTAATATTTTTTCCCTACTATTTACTATGGTTAGTCTAGTTTTTGGTGTTGTTGTTCAATTCCATTGAATTTTGGTTTATGAGCCTAGCTTGTGTTTTGAAAGTTTTTCTAAGTATGGAATTTAACATGAAAACTGAAATTTTAGTTCTACACTATCATTTTCACATTTTTGGTTCCAAATGGTCAATTCCATGCTTTTAGTTGTAAACAATCACTTTCACACTTTTGGTTTTGAACTATCATTTCCATTAAGTCTGAACTATTCCATTTGATATTTTTCCTAAGTGTTATTTTCATGTTGAAGTATTATTCGGTTGTAGACATAGGTTATTATGCTAATGTGATGTTGTAGTTGTAATGTTTTTGGTGTTTTGGAGTTTTAATTTCAATTTTTACAAGGTTTTGGCAGTTATGTTTTGGATGTTACAGGGTGTTCTTGAAATCCATATTGATTGTCATAAAGCTCATGGATGTCTTGTGCTACATCCACCTGCTTGGTCCCAACACCCCACCCCCTAACATGGAGTGGAAAAACTGCTTGATATGGATCAAACTAGGAGCAAGGGAGTTTCTGATCTATCTACTTTAGAACTTTAGTTTGATAATTTGGTCATAATTAGCTTCTGAAATAGTGATGGCCATCATTGACACCATTGTGCCTCACTCTTCCAACATGATTGTCAAGTTTCTAGTTGATGATCCAGAGGCCCATGGAAAGGGCGAAGCACATAATGACACTACCACTATGGGCACTTGCAAATTATCAAACATTTGGGAGATTGTCGAGTTTAGGTAGTAACACATGGATAACACCTTGCTAGTGGACCATCGTATCCACACCTTATTCCAAAACCCTTTAAGCACTATCTACAGCATAGAGGGTATCTGTAGTTGTTAGAATTTTTATTTATTATTTTACTTTGATCATGAAGTTATAATAATTTTTGTTATTTCACTTACCTATAGATACATGGCAAATGATCAAGCATTAATCAAGGTGACAACCTTTTACCCTTGAACCAAACAATGGTGGGGGTGCTCATCAAAAGCCTAATCATAAGGCTTGAGATGATGGACCAATTGAAGGATGAGTTTGATAATTACATCAAACATAATCATAAGGCCTACAAGAGGTGTCTAGTAAACAAGATAATTCATAGCAGGTGGGAAAACCCATCCAAAGATGTTGAAGTGAATCCATCTCCTAGAGCTTTGCCTTTATCATATAGGTGAAGTGAGTAATGGTTTTTTAATTTTGGTTCTATTTGGTCATTGAGTTATTTAGGCTTTGATTATTTGAATTGTTACACTATTGTTGATTTAATTTGACTATATTGTTATATTTTTCTTTACGCAATGCACCTATTTTAGGACTAATAGGACATTTTTGTTATGGTGTAGGAGTTGTGCCATCAGCTAAAGAGACTATAATCACTTCAGGATGAACTAAGGAGACATTAACTTGGAAGCTTGGTGAGGTGGAACCTACCCAATATTGGTTGGCTAATCATGCATCTAAGGCTATTTAGGCAAGCATCATTCACATAGGCCTACTCGACATCTTCATGGCCCCAAGTACTATCATTCCCATTATGAACATGATTAACATCAAAATCTATTAGCAAAAGAGTCAAGAGGTTTGTCACCTATATTCACAGTGTGACTATTACCTTGGATGTTAATGAATCCACCTTTTACAGCCCCTTTTGTGTTTCCAATGAGGGTACAATGATTATCACCAAAGCAAGAAAGGATGTGGATCACCAAGAGGAAGTTGAGGGGTGCTAAACAATCATTTTGGTCACAAGGGGCTCTCTCTAAGTTAGTTCCAAGTTCTAGAGGCCAAAGAGATGTATCCCCTATTCCAATCCTATGTGTTTCCTAAGTTGCTTTTGTAGGGGAAGATAACAAGCATTGAGAAAGCATGAAAAGTGAAGAAGGTCCTAACCAAGGACTCATTTGGTTTCTAGGCTATAAAGTAAAATCCTAAAGCTTTGAGAAAATCTCACAATGAAGTGTCAAATGCATTTTGAGTTCTTTGCAGCTTATCTATGGAGATTTTTGGAGTTCCTCATAATGAAGAAGGATGAACGTTGGATGACTCAAGACCCATCCCAAATCACTAAGCCTTGGATAAGATGCCTTGGTCAAACCATGCATGCCTAGGACCCACTAACAGATGTGCGTGTATCACTATCCATCACCAGCAGAGGCATTGGTGGGAAACATTGTGCATCCCCTAACAACATGGGGAGGGAATCCCATGTTGATCAGGGTAATGTGGAAAAGCCTAAAAAGTTTCTTGACAAAGTTAAGGGCTCAACTAGAGTAAAACTTAGGACCTTTGATTGATGAGACAACACGAGTTGTTAAAAAGCCCTTGAAGAGTAGGCTGATTGTTAAGCTTAACCAAGTGCAATATGGGGTTAGAGGTACATTTTATTTGTTTTGTTATTTTTATTTTGAAGTTATATTTTAATTTATGCTTTTGGTAATGCAGGAAAAATGTGTTAACTTTTGTTCTACATCTTGTGGTTATTGTTATTGCAGACAAGTAATAGGAGCAGGAGGTCACCGTAGCAACAACAACAGCTAAGGCAGAACAAAGATGCCAAGAGGAAGAAGTAGCTAAGGTGGAAAGAAGGCAATAAGAGGATGCTATAGTAGTAACAATAGTAGCTAATGTAGAACAAAGGCACCAAGAGGAGGAAGTAGTGTAACATCATGAGGAGGAAAGTCTATCCCATCCTACCATGGATAACCTTGATGTCTTGTTTAAGGATCCACACTTAAGTGAATCTCTTGCCATCACACGGGAGGGTCTTTTAGGTACTTATGACTTTTGGTTTCATGCACTATTATTATTTCTATTTTTGGCTTGGGTCATCAATTTTTGATTACTTATTATACTAGTTGTAGCTTAGGGCCTTATCCTGATGCTTCCACTTCCATCTTCCACATGCAACCATGGGTGGATACCCCTAATAAGATTGAATTCATGTGGGATGTAGCTAAAGATATGATTCACTAGTTGCAAAAAATAGCTTCAAAAGTTGATGAGAGTTCTAACTCATTTTTCCTTTGTTGTTTACATGTTTTCAGTTTTTCATTTGGTTTTTTTAATGCTTATGTAATTTTTGTTATTCTCCATGTTTTAGTTGTTAACTAGTTTTACATGTCTAACTTTGTTATTTTCTTTGTTGTCATTTACAATGCCTAAGTTGAGATGGGATCCAAATTGGATTGTAGAAATTGATGCATTCCCTGCCCTACTTCTTGATGTGGTAAATGTCCCACATAAGTTGTATGAGGCTACCACTTCATATGCACTCTCATGTGCAAAGTCTTTGTGGGAATGTAGATGCCCCAATGAGTTCCTATAGGAACAAGTTGGTGCACTAAGGAGGGAGAACAAGCAACTAAAGAAGGAGGTAAAGGATATGAATGACTGCAAGAATTTTGCGAAGGCCTAAGTGACCAATAGGGACTCCTTGCGTATCAAGGAAATAACTTGGATCCACTACTAAAATGCTATTCATGGCAAGGTTTCCCTTGCCCAAGAGGTAGTAGAGTAGAAGCTTCAAATTGATCTAATAAACCGCAAGGCTAGTGAATGGAAGTACTATCACACTTGGGTCCTTGAGTGGGGCTAAGTGCAAAAGGATCACAAGAGGCAATACAAGGTCAAGCAAGATGCCTATCTCAAGTGGTTGCAAGATGAATCTATGGAATGGCATCAATTGGAATTGTTCATGAAGGGGATTAATGTAGAGAAGATTAACAAGTTATTTATAGATAATGTGGTCGTGGCTAACTTTCCCATTCACCATATGCCCACTACCTTAGGGAAGGCCACAACCACAACTTTCTCACATGAGCCCCCTACATGGAGCAAATTAAATGAGAGAAGCATCCTCATTAGTGTTAATCTTGGGGACATTAGCTGGGCTAACATGACTAAAGACCAACTTCTCCACTATCTAGAGGCTAGTCTTCAAAATTTTTTCATAGATTTTGCTACTCTAAAACCCTCTGAAGTTTGCTTATTTAAGTTTTTTTATGTTTTAATCTTTTGTTTAGACTGTTTGATGATTACTAATTGGTCTTGTATTATCATGTTACAAGCATAAGGCGATACTAGTAGCCCCAATAGTGAAGGTGGAAATGACCCTCCACCTCCTCCTCTAGATGCATCCTAGCATCACCCACTATCTATTTTCAAATGTTCTTGTTTGATAATATTTGATGATGTTCTAATGGCTAATATTAGCCAATTATTCATTTTTGGACGACTTCATTATTTATGTTTTATTTTTTAAACATTTTGCCACACCATGTGGCCATGGTTATTTTTTTGTAGACATTTTAATTTTAAGTTCAAGTTTCCATTTTAGTTATATCATTCTAGCATTATTATTTTATTCCTATTATGGTTTTATAGTTTTACTTTATAATGAGGGTTTTAAGGCTATGTTGGCTATCTTGGTTATAATGCAATAAAAGGTTGAAATGACTAAGTAATAAGGCTATAGAGTAAAATGAAAACAAGTTAAAATGTTGTTTGCTAGTTTAAGGCCATGGCAGGCCCTCACATTTTTTCCATTTTAAAATTTTTATAATGTTTTTGGTTTTAATAAAAAATAAAAGAAAAGGCTTTAAAAGTAAAAATGCAAAACAAAAGTAAACTCTAAGCTAAATATCAATATAACTTTAACATAAAGCAAAGGTAAAATGTAAACTAAGTGAAAAGGATATAAATACATCTAGTTACATGGTCATAGGTGCATGGGGTAGGAGAGCTAGGGGTACACATCACTTGTGCAAATGTTTCCTAATCTTTAAGAGATTAGGAAATGTGTATGGTCTATGTTGCACAAGCTTGTATTTCCCATCCTCTTCGCTAATGACATTAAAGGGGAGCTCCCCCCCATGATGCATCAATGGGTTCATCGTTATTTTTCTTGCCCTCTTTCATCACCTAAGGCCCTTTGATTTTGTGTCTAATGGTAGAAGTTTCTTCTTGAAACTCCACTTCAAACCCTTGTTTTACATCAACATTGTTAACTGCTAGGAGGACCGCACTATTATTGTGAATGATTATTTCACCTCTATTTTAAGGTAGGTGAATCTCTTAGTCAATAGGAGAAGACACAACTCATAATTCAGCTAGCCAAGGTCTTCCCAGGATAAGATTGAATTCTAGTATTTACACTATCACAAAGAAGTTTGCTATTGTGGGAAATTGTTTGTCTACCACAAAATCTAGAGAGATAGAGCCTTTGATAGCAACCCATGATCCATTAAAGGATTTAAGGGCTGAAGTTGTTGTGTGTTGCATTTGTTCTATCATGCCCAAGCACTCAACAATGGTATAAGGCATAACATTTGTTGCTGCCCCATCGTCAACATGCATCATACAGACTTTAGGTGAAGAAGGTACCATCACAGCATGGATGTATTCTTCACTAGTGAGGATGTCCTTGCTAATGAGGATGGAGGTCAACATCTTAACTAGTTTTTCACAATGTGTAGAAGAAGTCATAACTAGGTCATACAAGCTTAATATTGTATTCTTCTATTTCAGAGCCTACTTGACCTATTCCATCGCATTGACGAAGTCTTTGTTTTTGGTCATAAGTTTTCCGTTCTTATTGTTTAGAACTTCCTCCATGAGCCCCAAAATGTGAACTTCATCTTTAGGTTGTTGTGACCTAGCCTCTTTCCCTTTCTTTTGTGACTTAGGATCCTCTTGTGATGTACTAGTTGAAGCAACCTAGGTAGTTAAGGTCATGGGTATGGATGACATGGGAGTGGTGGGTCCACTTCCTTCCATGACTTGGCTTTCTTATTGTCCTTGTTCTTGGGATTTTGAATAAGCTTCTTCCATTATTTTTTTTGTGCCTTATTATTATCTTTATTCGATTGGAAGGAAGAAGCCATTGCATTAGCCACCACAAGGCATAGTTGTTCGGTTGTGTGAGTAGGCTTAGTTGTAGTAAAAGGGGGAGGTACTCAAATTAAAAAAGGCTCCTTGGGGGGCATTGGTAATTAAACCCCTACAAGGAAGGGCCTTGAACTTGTGGAAGTTGAAGAAGCCCTTTTGTTGCTAGGAGGTACCTGTATCACAAACATTTCCCTCGCATGCCTTGGATCATGGTTAACATTGAATGCCGCTATGGTATACTGACTATTATTGGTATTCAATAGGTCTTTTTACACATGCATCAACTAGTTTTCTAAGGCTTAACTGGGTTGGATGCATCAAGAACCAACTCACCCCTATCTATCATCTTTTAGCATAAGGCAAAAATCAATGTTGTAACCTAGCAGCTCATGATAATGATAACACAGTCAAGCTTAAAATATCTAGGTATCAAAGGATCATCTTTGGTTACTCGACTGGAGCCTTTGGCTATCTCACATAGCCTTTCATGCCTCTTTTGGGTATTCTTTGTCATCTACTTGTACTGTATCCTCCCACTCTTCAATAGTTGGTCTTAGAATTCAGATGGTTCCAAGGCTAGCCTAGTATAGTTGGTTTAATCTTTCTACTCAAAGTTGGGCCTCAAGGTAGTCGATGTAGTGGTCCCAAAAGTTGAGGGTTGATTGTTATGATTGTTAGTAGGGGCCTTGGGTTGGTTGGTCCTTGGCCTCTGGTTGGTTGTTTTTCTCTCCTTGTTCATAGTTACCATCACCACATTGTTCTACCTTTCCCTCCCCTTATCCTTTTATGTGTGTTGGTTTTTAAATGCCACATAGGTAATGTTGTGGCTAGCCTCTACAACATCTTCTATGTTTTTGATCTAAGAGAAGGCCTAACTTAGTGACCATGATCTAGGTAGTACAACTTTTACTTGATGAAATCATTGATTGTCCCTTTGAAAATAGCTAAAAGGTGTGTTTTAGCTATTGGCTTTGATATCTCATTGAGCAAACTATTCCATCATTGGATGAACTTTCACACTGATTCAAGAGGTCCTTACTTGACCTTCATTAGCTGGTCAAGGATGGTATTAAAATTTGTACTTGAAGTAGTTAAAAAATTGTGCAATCAAGTTTTCTAAAGAGGATATGGATCCTCTTAGTAGGGCACGATACCAGTCAAGGGCATTCCCAGTAAGGGACATAGTGAATATTCTAGTTATTATATGTGACCAAGCTTGTAATAACGAGCACAAAGAGTGAAAGGTTACAAGATGAGAGTTTGGGTTACCTTTTCCATGGTACTTAATAAATTGTGGTAAAGGAACACTAGGTAGAAGAGTTAGAGGTGGGACCGTAGGACTGATGGGATTGTCCTGATAAAAGTCCATGATTTTCACAATTTGGGATGTTGAGGCTTTTATCCTCTTTAACTCTTTAGTTAGTTTCTAGATCATCTAAAAGGCTTGATCCAGACCCTGGGATGCCCCTATTGGTTGTGGGGTCTACACGAAAGGCTACGGTGTCTATTGGAAGGCCTATGGCCTTGCTAGCGATTGTGGCACCAAGGGGAGAGGTTGTGTCATCATACTGGCTAGTGGGCTAAACGAAGAGAAAGTTGCTTAGCCCAGCATTTGGGGCACAAACAAGAAAAAATGAGTATGGGACCTCTGGGCTACTTAGGATCCAACGGTGGACCCCATATGGGTAGAAAAAGGGTTGGTGATGATCACAACCACTAAGGATGGCTACGCAAACCAAGGTTAGGTGGCGAATAGCAGGGATAAGTGAAAGGTAGTTAATTGTGACACCGATTGTGTTTGATGCATTGTTATCATGAGCGTAGGCTAGAACATGGTTGAATAAGGCAGAGACAAAGGTTTAGGGATATCCCATGGAAGAGGTGAGAGGGATGGAGGTGGGCAAGATAGATTTAGGAGTTTTCTATTTAAAAAGCCCACCTATGATGTTCTCATGTTTGAACTCTACCCCAAACTCATCCTCTTCTTCTTGTTATTCGTCCAAGCAGACCTTCCCATCCTCTTCATTCATCTTATCAATTGAGGTAGGATGCATGTGTAGATTTTCATTAGGGGTATTTTATCATATGGGAAGGGGATGTATTCCATCCCATCTTGGTGGATAAGCTCATATTCCCATTTGGCTTTTGCTTCCATTCTAAAAATTAGCATGCCAACCTAAGTTTTCACACAAAAAAAGTTATAGTAATCTTTCTTTATCACTAAAAACTTAGGACTTCATCCCTTGAGCCTTAGTGATTGTCTACATTCTACTATAGCAGGGTCCTTGGGGTCATACATCCTAATGGCCTGCTAGCTAGATGCATTGTCAATGAAGTTAAAGGATAAGACCATAGACATTGTTGAAGGACATTGTCAAAAATATGGTTTTACCACTTTTTACTTTTTTTAGTAAAGAATGTAATAAGTGGGATAATCCAGTAACATATTTTATCAAAAATGAAAAGGCAATTGGAAAATTGCTGCTATAAAATATTGCACAGTAGCCTAGCTTTATGATTGTAATTCCCAACTACACTGGCTCTCCCAGTGGTGTCTACGTTGGAGGTTGCCAAAGTGAAGTACTTGGATTTCCCAACTAACTACACTAAGTGGTGGAAGTGGAAAAGGTGGTCTACAACTACTTTTTTCACCAAATTTCACAACAAACAAATGGAACTAGATTTTGAAATAGAAACTATATTTTCACATAGAATAAGAATTTGGAACGAAATAAGGCTTCCAAAATGGAACAAGGTTTCCAAAACAAAATGGAAACTGGTTTTAGATTTGGAAATGGGTTTTTAAGGTCAACTACATTAGCTTCAAGGAAACTAGAAACTACTATGAAAGTGCAATAGAAACACCGAACTAGATCATCACAACTACTCTGAGGTACGTAGAAAAGGATTTGGGCAACAAAAGTTGGTCTTCATGGAATAATGGAATTGGATCTTATAGTTGGAAATGTAGTAGACTTGGTATTGGAAAAAGATGAGAAAAAAGAATTTATGGCCAAGAATTTGAGCTAAGGCCCTCCTTCTAGCACCATAAAACTATTGGACCTAGAAAATTTGATTACTAGAATAAAAACTAGAATATCTTAGGAACCATAACAGTTTTAGCCAAGAATCCCAAGGTCCTTGAAAAATGGGATTCAAGGAATCCTCGATGGTCTGGCCAATTACCCAAGGACTTGAAAAGTATAAAATGTCCATATAAATGAAAACATAAATAAAATCATGAACAAAAACATAAACGAAAATGAAAATGTAAACATAAATGAAAATGAAAACATAAACATAGATGGAAATTGCATATCCAAAATGGAAAAAGACATAGAAATGAAAATGTGAAATCAAATTTTCACAATAATAAACTATGACTTTATTAAAATGGAAAATAAAGTGGCAAGTTCAAAAAGTACAGATTTTTTGCTCAGTGCACAAGAAGTTTCTTGAGATAATTTGAAGTTTGTTGGAGCTTGTAGGGTGTGTTCCACATCAATGCCATAATTTAGATTCTTCCTGACTATAGTTTCTAGCAACTCCACACCAGTTTTCATTGAGATAAGCAATTGTGATCACAAATTCGTGTTCCACCTTTGCATGCAATGGTATTATGTGGGAGTCACTGTGCCTAGCTTAGATACCAATTTTTGCTACCAAAAGATGTTGAGAAAGTTGCAAGGGCTCTTGGTTGCAAAGTTCTTTCAAGCTATGAAATAGGTTATGATGTTGTTATGAAAAAAATAAGTGAAACCAAAATAAGGTATCTATTTTTGGGTTTTATCAGTATGGAATTGCTATTTTGGGGCATGCACATCATTGTCATGATTGCTGATAGATTGATGTCAATTTGCAGGTTACAACAGTTACAAGTCCTAGCATAGTTACCATTTATAGTAAGTTTGGAATACACCATAGCCACCAAAGCCCATCCATTTACTATAAATAGTAAATAAACTTTTGTGACTATGCTGACACCATCCCAACTACATTGGTCTTGGTGGACTATGCTGGAGTTGTTGAAAAATATGGAAAATGTGGAAAAATTTGACAATTTTTGAACATGTTGAAACTACTAGAACTAAAGAAACTATCAACATTGACTAAGTGCTAGAATTTTTAGAAACTTTTGTCTACACTAGCCATGCTACAACTGCTAAAGACTTGGGGAGACTATGCTAGCCACTGCTGAAAAAATGGAAAATGCCAACAATTCCAAAATGGAAAATGCTACCAATTCCAAACTAGAATACCCCAATAATTCCAACACTACATTTACATTTTGATGGTGACTATGCTGGGTTGGAAACTTGAAAATCCCATCTATTCCATCTACACCTAGGATAGATGATTCCAGCGTAGTTGAGACTATACCTCTATGAAAATCCATAAAATGCTAATTTTGGCCATTCCTAAGGCATTTTCAACCTTTCCAAGCCTAAATATAGACATGAGGTAACTCTTTCCACTTGGGAAGTGAGGTAACAACAACTTTTGAGGCATTTTTCAGCCCCAAAAAGTTAAGTATGCAAGATTGTAGTTCATGGGCTATAAATCTTACATTTACAATAAAATCTTGCCTCAAGTTGGGAACTGAAAATACAATTTTCAACATGAGTTTTTGGTGGTGTTTCACCATCTAACCTTGGACACTCTAATAAGCACAATAATAGATACACACACACAAATAAACATAATAAGAAACAAAAGTAACCAAAAACACTTTAAACTACTGAAACCATGTAAGGATAAAATGTAGAAAGCCATAAAAATATAAAAAGATATAAAAATACATAAACAACAAAAAAATCTAGACAAAATATGTTAACTATTCTTACCAACATCAGGAGTTATCTATTGTAACCGATTAATCATATCTTCTGTCATGCCTTCCATGGACTCAATCTTATCTGCAACCTCAACCCAAGGCTTCAAATGAACTATAGAGGTAGATGCCTCTAGAATATTTTCAAGCACTACAAAAAATATTACCATCAACATAATTAAAAAATTAAAACAAATTTTGGCATAAATCTATAAAAATATAACGCATAAACTAAAATGAATAAGTACCTCAAGGACCATATAGGATGTCAATAGGAGGTTTGTCATCAAATGTTGAATCTTTAAATATGGCATACAAGGAATCCAATGCTTAATTAGATACCATTTTATCCTTCTATTATTGTCTTAGTGCTTTCTCTTCTTAGTGTCTTTACTCTACCTCTACCATTGCCTGGGCTACCAATTCTTGTTGCTTCCCTACAAAAATTGCAAAAATAAAATGTAGGACAAGTTAGCAAATTTTCTCTAAAAATATAACATACATATATAAAAGAAAAAATATACATAATAACATAACAAACAAAATTAAACCAAAAATGCATATGAAACACACCTAAAACAATATGATGTGCCTTGCCAAACCTATCTCCCAAAGCCATATGTTCCTGTTAGGGCTTATTTAGTAGAAGAATATTACACCTATTTGAACTAGCCCTTGTCCATGCAAACATTCAACATCCAAATCAAACATGTAGGCTATTCATAGGTAACCTCAGGCATATCGCTCAAACTTGGTATTCAAACCTTCCAAATAACAATATCACTAGTTGGGAAGATATGAAAACTTTGTTCATAGCTTTGTTTGGTAACCAATTTGAACAACATCAACTATATAGTGGCCTCATTCAAACGAAGCAAGGAATTAAGGAGTTAGTAACAAAATTCAACATTAAGTTTCAAATATTTTGTACCTTAATCAAAAACTAATTTTGTCAAAGCAATGAATTTTTAAGATAGACTTATTTGAATTCTATAGATTCTAGAATTTCAATTTGGCTACTAAGAACCATCAATATCAACACTTTAGTAGACATTTTTAGTGAAGCTATAGAATTAAAAAGATAATTGAATTTAATTTCCAAAAATACACATCCTTCAATAAAGAAGCCTCAAAAGGAAATACACATCCTTCAATGAATTTGACTAAAACTAAGGCCTTACCCTTAATTAGTAGTTCCATGGAGTTATGAAGTCAAGAGCTTGATAAAGATAGGCTTCTAAAAAAAATTTTGAACAAGATTATTAAGTTAGAAAAAGCTATGTTAAAAATGAAAATCAAGGAAGATATAATATTTAGGAAAAAAATCATATATGAACAGGGAAGACTTGTAACCAAATTTTTGCCATGTAATTTTGGTCGAATTCCAGGGCAAAAACAAATGCTTGAACTTCCTTTTAGAAAATCAATCTTATAGCCATGTTTTGACAAAATTTCAAAGCATTCTCATTTTGTAAAGTGTAATTCATAGTATCATACATGAAAAATGTCATGGATTATGATGAAATAGTGTAATTAATGCTCACAATGTCAAAAACACTAGCATTCTTAGTGGAAGGCTTAAAAATGCTGTAGTGAAAAATGTTCCCATTTTGGACAATAAAAAAATATCAACAGCACTATGTATAATTCTTGGGAAACTTTCCCAAGTCAAGTCAAGATGGAAATAGCAAACCATAACCTATAAAACTAAGAATCAACATTATTTTTAGGACTTTTAGATCATTTCAAGATCTTCCAAACTTTAGACTTTTGGAGCAGTGTAAAGATCTAAAATCTCGAAGCCATTTTCCAGCATTGATCATTGAGAACATCAAGAATATGTTACAGCATACAAATTAAGTAAGTCAAACATGTTTTGAAAGGACTACAAAACACACACCACTCATCTATATGTCAGATCTTCAATAGTGATTTCACAAGAATTTGTAGAATTTTTGTAGATCTATACTCTCTCACTCTATATTTTGTCATCAATATTAATACAAGTTTACAGTGCTTTGCTAACATTTCCTCTTATTCTCTACATTTTCTCTTAATTACTTCTTGGATCTAACGTTAGGTTAATTATTTTATAAGTTATCACTCATTTTCATTTATTTACATTTCGTAACAAACTTTTAAGTCCTTAGGTGATCAACAATACCTCCTAAGGTACTTTAGATTCTTTTTGAGACCTGTGGATCTTAAGGTAAAATTATTCTATGTAGATCAATTCAATTTTTAGCATTGAAATTTTCTTTTGCTATAGTTTTCTAGCACTAGAAGGAGGGCATTTGTCTTGCTTTCACCCAAGTAACCAATTTCAACCATTTTACAATAGTGTATTTAATGAATAGGAGTTATTTTTAAGTGATTTGTAATGCTAGCATTTTTAAGCCTCAACATCTTGCTCCTAGTTTTTTGCACTAACATTTTTATCCTAGCCACAAAATATCTTATGCAATAAAATGCTATAAATACACTAATCTCTAGCTACCTAAATACTCAAACTTTGCTCCTATTTTCCCAAAAATCACAACATTGCCTAAAAATGTTATGTTTAAAATTATATGTTTAATACATTGTATTTAGTATGCTTTTTTAATAGTTACATTGTATTTAGTACGTTGTTTTTATAGTTACATTGTATTATTCTCTCTCTTTTTGCATTTATAGTTACAATTACAGTTATAGTTACAGTTTCATTTATGCCATTGTAGTTTTAGCACTATTATAGTGTTAGCACTACACATTATTTCACATTTACACTACTGTAGTGAATACACTACATCTAATTTCCTATTCAGGTTGTTAAATCCTATACCACATCTATTTAATTCTCAAGCTCTATATTATTTTATGTCTTTTGTGTCAACTGTATTACAACTTAACATCGTAAACATGGCCTCAAACTAGGAATCCATTCGTATCTATGACCTGAAGGACCCAACCATTGTGGAGCGTAGGTAACTCCTTACACATTTAGGATGTAACCCAGTGCACAAGAATATTGATGAAGATCATTAGAATTTCATCTATGCAAAGATTCAAATTGGTTTAAGCATCTTGTGCATAGAATTAAACTCCAAGTGTTTGTTTGAAATTATTTACAAAAATAAGAAATAGCACATTCCCTCTTCCTACAACCACATTAAACTATCAAAGTTTTATATATGTAGGTTAGCATAATTGGTAGATGTAGATGATGAGGGCAAAATGAGGGAAGAAGCCAATCTAGGGCTAGATCAAGAGGATTAGGAAGATTTTGGAGCTTACTATGAGATTGATACCCACCTAGGTGATTCCTTTACACCAATTTATTCCTAAAGTAACCATGACCAACCCCATGCACTTAGTCTCAATAATAAACTAAGCTCTTCTTATGATCTCTATAAATCAAACCACTTAACCCACTTCTTTGTTTGCTTCTATGTTTATCTTGATACCTTTTTCCTAAATGCCACAACCTCCACTAGTTACCTTATCCATGTCCTAAACCCTTAGGGTTTTAGTTATTCCTTCATCTATAATACAAATACCAAATTTTTTAAGCAACCCATTTGTGTCCGATATCCATTTGTTTACTCATAATCCAAGGTAAACATATTTTTCCATCTTCAATCCTCTTACAATGATAGTCAAAAGATCCTTGCAATACATACTATTACCTATTTCATAGTTATAGCCACAAATTGTTCAATAACCCATGCAGCCCACAAGAGTATCATATGATATGGATCAAGCCTTCTAACTAATCTAGAACCTTACTGAGAAGCTACATAAACTCAAAGCCAATAGAATCCAAATGGTAAAATTCATGGACTTTTACCGAGATAGCCCTATTATCCTAATAGTCCTGCAAATAATCCTACCTGCATGCATCCCAATTCCTCATTTTACGAACTATAATAGTGAATGTGACCCTACTGCATACCTTATTATATTCCATTCTGAGTATCTAATGCTGCAAGCTTGGTCTCACACTGTACTATGCATCTTCTCTATGTCTTTGATAGGAAAGAACTTAGATTAGTACCATACACTACCCAGAGGTTCTATCTCCTCTCTTGATGACTTGATAATCTAGTTTTTCAACCACTTCAAATACAACTAATGCTTGATACAACTTTAGACCAACTCATGAAAGTACGACAACAATAACTTGAACTAGTTCAAAGGTTTATTCATAGATAGAATGCAATACTTAATGAGATTTCAAAGCCCATCTCTAAGATCCATTTGTTATCCACTTTCAAGAAGGTGGTCAATGAATTTATGAAGTCAAAACTATAATACTTAGAACTTAGGTCACTTAGTCAAGTCTTTTTACAAATTAAGAACATCAAGAAGACTATAGAGACCAGCAACAATCTGGCCTATGTGGCCTACAAAAATCAACATACGAGGAGCAATAGGGATAAGACTAAGTGGCACAAGTAAGTATGGATGCTATAGCAAAAGATACTAAAAAAACAAACAGATAAAGAACACCATAGCACAATACATCTTATGCCCCATCACAACCATCTACTTCATATAATTCCAACCAAACGAAATGAAATTTTGAGCACAAGGATAGATCTAATTATACTAAGTTTCCTATAAACATTTTTGGGCTTCTAGAATAGTTGCTTAAAGATAATCATATTCAACCCAAGAAACTATTCAAGAACACTTGTAAGACATACAATTATCTTTGTGAGATCATTATAGATCCAATGATAGCAACTAAAGATAATTTAAAGCTATGAAAGTACTTTAAGCTTGACAAATTTTATCACTATCACCAACTAGCTTGTCATAATTCAAATTTTTTCTTAGTCCTTAAAGATAATCTCCAGAAGATGATCAATCATGAAGAGTTGGTGTTGAACGAATCCAATCCTTCAAAAATTAACAATGACCCTTACATCATAGTCTCATACACAACATCCCATTGATATAGTCCTCCTAGAAAACCATTTATCATCAAGGTGTCACCTCTACCTCAAAACATAAAGCCTAAAACGTCCTTCATCATACAAGTACCACCATCTTTGACCCTTAAATAGCCTTTTGTTATATGTGTTCCATCTTCAACGTCAACAACATCATAACCCAAACAAAGCACTACCAATCACTCTAAGGCTAGGGAATCATTTTTTATTAGGTTGTCTTCACCATCCACAAGTAAACTAATGATAACCCATGACTAATGCTTATCTATAGTGGCTCATGCTTCACCAATGTCATCATCGACCAATAAGAAGTCACCACAGCAATGACAAAAATAACCTATTGTTGAGCCACCAACTAAGCCTACTAAAGGTAGTTACCAATAAAAACTTTAGAAGCAAGTTGACCCACTAAAGCCTACACCAAGGTTAGCCTTACCAGTGAACTTCGTTGATCAAAATTCATCAACCACTTAAACAAGAGATAGCAACAAGCTAGATATCAGCAAGGGGCCTAAGCATCACACATTTAAACATGAGCTAAGAATCTTAGGGAAGAAGGAAGCTAAAGCTACTAAATCTGAAAAATACTTCCTTATAGCCATGAAACAAGTCAAACATTCCTTGAAACAAAAGAACATAACACTAAACTTATAGAACCTAGTCATCATCTCCCCCACTCATAGAGAAGCACTAGTTAAACTATTAACCTCTATTCCCATGAGTGAAGGCATACCTGCTAATGAGGAATCCATTCACTCTATCCTTCTGCAATCTTCGCCTAGGAAAAAAAGCATAAAAAAACTTACTTTTCATGACAATGAGGTTAAGACTAACTTCCAAAATGAAGAAGAGCTATGTGCCCCCTCTCTTCATTACCATATGTGTTGGCAAGTACAAGGTTCATCATGTTCATGTGGATGATGAGGTAGCAAGCAATGTAATACTATTTATCATCACTAAACAAATAGGCTTAACTAAAAACATTTAAGAAACCTTTACTTCTATGATTAATTCATTCAATGGATTGTGGGTAGCGGTACAAGGCTCTATCTCATTAAACTCTGTAACTAGGGAATAGTTTTCCACATCCATTAACTTTCTTATAGTCAAAGACATGCCTAGTTTCAACTTGATCTTAGAAAGATCATGGTTAGCTAATCTTCAAGCAATCTTTTCTCCCATACACCAGAAGATTCACTTATCATATAAGGATGGTGAAGTTGTGATTCATGGGAATAACATGTTTCTACCATCTGTTAAGAATTTCGACATTGAACAAGATTCAAAAGTGGAGTTTCAAGACAAAATGCCTAACATCCACAATGAAACTGATATTCAGATTGGGGCTAACAACATTATAATTTTTAACTCTACAACACTAGGTAATATACAAGAACAAATACTACTTTTCATGTTAATAATAGGAATGGTGAAAATAGGATTATGCACAAGAAGCTCCTTGATCTATTAGAGATCAAGCAACAAATCCATAATCAACATCTTATTTCTTCATTTATCTACAATCATTTGTTAACTTTTGTATCCTTGTATCATGTTTCAATGTTTATTTTATTCATGTATTTTCTTTTAATATTATCTCATGCATTCTAGATAACTAAAAATACTAGCCTACCATGCCCTAAAATTGATGAATATGATAGCCTCTTGTTGTATATACATTATGATCTATTTACTTCATTGCATTGTTTATAATCTTTAAAAACCATGACTCATTTTATAATTTACATTTCTATTACATCACATTTCTAAGTTTTACTTTGTAGTCTTGTCTTGTACTATTGTTTAAACTTATAGCCTAAATCTTGTATTTACATAAAATATAAAAGGTAGAAAAACATAAAAACATTAAAAAAAAAGCCTAAAACTCTATAGCCAATGAGAAGTGTTAAACTAAAGCAAAAATGCACAATCATCAAGTCAAACATAGGCAGGTAGCCCATAACCATAGCCATACTTACACAATGTAACAAAATTACACAATAAATAGTCTTTAAAATCATAAATGTAGCAATAAGCCAACAACCATAACACTTAAGAATGATAGAATATAATCATCATCATCAGCAACAGCTTAGACTAAACCATGGGAAGAGGATGCGAAATGTTGCTAGAGCCATCACTATCACCACCAGAGGCTTGTAAACAAGAAAAACATTAAAACCATAAGAACATAAACTAACATTAAAATTAACAATGTTGACAAATGATACCACGAACAACAAAGTAGCCAAGATCACAAACATAACTGGGATCATACTTAGACCAATATTAAACCATTATGAATTAACCTTGAGTTTTACATTTTGTCAAATAGTTAGCATGAAAAACATAGTTTGACATTTTTTTCAAACAATTGACATTCAAAGCATAGATAGGCATTTTAGCAAATAGTTGACATGAAACAAAGTTTACATCAAAACATGTAACCAAAACCAAAAACGCTAAGGCCTAAGGAGGTCAAAAAACAAAATAACACTAGCATCATGATTGGGACAATCAAAAGCACTAAGAATGAGGGGGGAGTAGGTAAACAATATTGTAGTTTCTTAGTCTTGGAAGTATACACATTGTCCTTCCTTCCCACAAAAGACCAAAAGTGCCAAGAATGTTGCCTTCCCAAGTATGGAAGGTCAAAATTGTTGTTCCATAACCAAGGACCACACATGTTAACCATAGGATGAGTGAAAACCCACAACACCCATCCTAGGCACCAAGCATCAAAATAATGCCACAATTGACAAAGAAAAATCCCAAAAGCCTACATTCAAGTAGGAAAATGTGGCAAACTTGGCCCTAGGAGTGGAAAAACTTTAAAAGCATCAATCATTGGTTAGTAAATATGGTAAACACTACCCATCAAGTTAGAATTGACTAAAATGCTGCTCAGAAAAAGGTAGAAAAGTCTTAAATTCATCAAAAATGACAGGAAAAATCTAAAATTCCCAAGTATGCTTAAATATGCTAAGCATAAGTTATTATAAAATCAAGTTTGTCCAAACATGCTCTAGCAATGGAGTTTTGAAACCTCAAATACATTGTTGGAATGAAATTACCAATGAAATTGACCTAAATAGGCTATTGGAATGAAATTAACCCAAATATGCTTTTGAAATGAAATTACCAATGAAATTGACCTAAATACATTATGGAAATGCAATTAATAATGAAATTGACCTAGTACACTACCTTTTAATGTGAAATTATCTTCCATAGCCTAAAACATTGTCCCTTTTTCTCTAGTACCCTGACAAGTTCATCCCACAACTCTAGATCTGAGATACCAAGTGCCAAAAATGCTGAAATAGTAAAAATATTAGCTTTTTTGGCCCAAACACATTGTAGAATAAGGATTTATCATCAACATGTTGTCCATATAAGTGAAATACACTAGTCTAATGAAAAAAATTGTCCACATGCTACCACACTAGCCCAAAAATGCTAACAATAGCAAATATTTAGTCAATGTAACTTATTTTAACATTAAAATAATATTACTTTATTTATTAATGGCCTTTCACATATTATTATCTTTGTTAACAAAATAATACTAAAAATAAACATTTAATATCATTTATTACGTTATTTTATCTTATTTTAGCTTTTTTGGTAATTATATCATGCAGATTCCATTTAATGTGTCTTTGCTAACATGCAGGATTAAGCTATCAAAATGTAAGATTAGTTTAAGTTGCCTTTGATCCTAAGTGAACCCCTTTGGTAATGTCAATCATTCAATTGACCTTGTTATCTCTCATAATTCCATGTATTCTTTGATTTTTTTTCTTGTTCTCTACAAGTTGTATTCGCATGATGAACTTGGAGTCTTCGCAAAAAGGTGACTCATCACAACATTGACTTATCACATGATCTCAATACATGAGATTTAGCTAGCTTGTTTGATCATGCCAAAATTTCTTCACTCAAATCATTCCTATTACCCTTTCATAGACATAACCATGTAACAATTTTAGTCTTACTTTGCTAATTATGAAAACCCATGTATCATGACCATCTTCTACAACATGCTCCATCAATCAATCCGTTGAGCTTCCTAATGTTTTATTTAGTAGATTCATAACTAAATTTTTGCCTTGGCATCAAAACCGAAAGAAGGTTTCACTTTTAAAAAAAAAGGAAATAATGTAAAGAAAGCCAAAAGCCACAAGTAGCTTAAAACAAAGTAACTAATGGCTCAAAAAAAAAAGAGAAAAATGAGCCAAGTGGCCAAAGTAGTTAATATCAAAGCACTTGTTTCTTCAAATTCAAGCATATGTAACCAGTCAACCAAGCATGAAGTGTGAAATCCTTGTTAGAAAATGAGCACATCACTATGTCATAATCATGATGTCAAAACATTTGGAATTCTACCTTAGCCTATTTAACTATCTTAAAATAGCCAATGTAGCCATTCCCTCCATCTAAGTTTTCATCAATCCATTTTGACCTTCCTTCACCATTGTAAGTACTCCTTGGCATGATTCAATGGCTACAGAATCAATTGTGAAGAGAGAAGCATTCGTGATGAACATGCAGTGGTGTTTTACATTCTTTATTGATATCTTTTGGGTTAATCCTCAAAAAATTAACTAAGAGGAACCAAAACACCTAAAAGAAAATTTTAGTTATGAACAGGAAAGCCTTATAACCAAATTTTTACGATGTAATTCTAGTCAGATTTGAGAGTAAAAACAAATTTTTTGATTTCCCTTTAAAAAATCATTCTTGTAGTCATATTTTGACAAAATTTTGGAGCATTCTTATTTTTTAAAGTATAATTCATGATATGGGATATGAAAAATTTCATGGATTATGCTAAAATAGCATAATTAATGCTCATAATGTCAACAATGCTATCATTACCAATGCAAGGCTCAAAAATGTTATAATGAAGAACGTTGGAGTTTTGGGCCATAAAAAATGTCAAAAGCACTATGTAGAGGCTATTTGGGGGCATCTATACCTTGGTAGTACTAGAAACCAATAGCCACCTAAAACGAGAGTTATCCATAACTTTGTCTATACCAAAAACTAGGAAATGAGTCTTTTCATTGATTTGAGTCTTCACCACTAGGATCTGATCTCTTTTTGGACAATTATTCTTCCTTGATCATCCAAATAGGCATCTTGGACAAAGAGATGATGATGGAATCACCACCATCAGGTGTCATCTTATTGGATCTGTTAAACATGATTATAGAACTTCTCCCTAGAATCAATATTATGCTTGAATAGTTTTAGAAAACATTACCAAGACCTTCTTAGTGTGGACTTTCATCTAGCTTAAATTGCTATCCTTTCCATATTGATGAGCATCAAGGTACCCCTACACCCAACCATACGAATCACAAGTGTTCACGCACGATCTGATTGAATTCTATGGATGGGACTAGTTGTGGCATCTAAATCGTTATGCTTTTATTGCAGTTTGTTGTCTTCCCACTTGGACTAGTGGTAGCTTATCACATATGGTTTAGTTCAAAGTAAGGCATATGATGTTGTCTAATTCTATGCTACTCCTAATGATGATAAAGAGATAAATTAATTAAGCTAATGAATAATGGAAAAGAAGATCTAAACTAGCCTACATGTGGTGAGTATTCATCCCCAATCATCCATACACACCTTGGACTTCATATAACCACCACTGGGATTGCCAAGCATATGTCATTGGGTGTGCCAAACAATACACTGCTGGATTACTAAGTACTTACAATTAAGTGCTCATGATTAAATCGTTTTCATTCCACTTAATAATAGAAATAGTAAATAGCAATAAATGGAAACATTTAACTAAAGAAAATAGTAAATAATTAAATAATTAAAGCAATAATAAATCTAAGTGAATCCAGCAATGATGGAAGTGATCTTGATCTTTATTTTCAGTCATGTAACGTGTCTATGATGACAGAAAACATTGGTGGCTGGAACACCGAGGGGTCCACAGGTGCATAGTCCCAACCCCAAGTCTGCATGAGGGCCTGCTGGAGGTGGAGACTAGGTGCCCTAAACAATCTTTTCAATCGAACAAGGACTTACCAAATGCAACCAGTGTGTAGCATGATTAGTTGCAATGCTAAGGCAAAATGATGCTAATGGTTCGAGTGGTGTTAACGGTGTCAACAGTGTTAAGCGTAGTCAAGTTTTTTGGTGAAAATGAGGGTGTCAACATGTAGAGGCTTCTGCCCAAGCATGGTTTTAGGTGCGACTATGCGATAGAACAGCAAAAAATGCAAATAAAATGCTCAAAATGCAAAGAAAAAGAGAGAGGAGCATAACACCACCCAAAATGGGGTTGAGCATACTTAACACCAAGAGGGGTTAGAAGGTATGCGGTGTACAATAGGTCCAGTGGATGGCATAGTCACAGTCTTAGAGGTATCTAGCCATAAAGACTAACATTCCTCCATGGTGTCTATGCCTATTGGGTTGGCTACTGTGGTGTGTAGTAGGTTGCAATGTTCTGCAATGGTATGGGACTCTGCCTCTCTCTAGTTCACTAGGCTGCCAATGCCATTCAACTCAAATTTTTGCCAGCTTGCCCAACATTGAATCTTATCCAATGCTCAAATTTGTCAACCTACCTACTCAAATTTTTCCAACCCCTAAAACATTGAGGGTGGGGATATTTATAGGGCTAGTTTTAGCATGAAATGCGGAGTGACTACCACATGGCAGAGGGGATGGTTGGGACTACACCATCACCCAACTACGCTCTTCACTAAGGCTAGCAGTGTTATGCTTTTCTGTACTCTGCCGGACTCTGCGAGGCTGAGAGATTGTGACTACACTACCAAATGCATGTATATGCACCAAGAAGACCACAATGTACCTAAAAGAATGCAACTTTAGATACTACACTTCAAGACTATGCTCTCCACTATCTTGTGTGGGGTCGAGCATAGTTACAATTTTGGGGATAAAAGGAATACAAAAAAGATGCATTTTACTAACTAAGCTTGTTGCAGGTGAGTTGGCATTGAGCTGAATCCCAGTGTTGCATTGTGAAGGCCTTTAGAGGCTATTATAGTTGACTACACTTGACTACACTCTAGACTAGGGGAGACCGTAGTTCCACATTTAGAAAAATTTTGCAAAATATGACTATGTGCTGACTACACTCTCCATAAGAGGTTGACTATGCTTCCAACTGGGGGTGAGCATAGTCCCAGCACTTGTCAAAACTTGTAGAAACTAACTTCCAGTTGACTATGCTTTGGGCTAGTGGAGAGCATAATCTCGACACTTAAAAAATCTACAAAAATTGTGCCTTCATGCTGACTACGCTTGACTACACTCTAGAGAAGTGAAGAGCATAGTCTCAACACTTAGAAAATTTTGCAATGGTTGGCTTGACAGTTAGAAAAATTTGTAAAACTAGCCTTTATGTTGACTATGCTTTGCATGAGGCTGACTATCCTCTAGGGTAGTGGAGAGTGTAGTCTCAACACTTAGAAAAATCTGCAAAATAATGCATCTTCATGCTGACTATGCTTGACTACATTGTAAGGTAGTGGAGAGCATAGCCTCGACACTTCGAAAATTTTGTGCCCTAGATGTTGAAGTCCAAATTTGGTGATGTTTCATTAGTCCCTATATATTGACATCTAGAGGAATGGCCCAAGAGACATCGACAAAGAACAACAAAATACCATGATAAACCTCGTACCAACATCGCTCTTCAGTATGAGATCATATGTTGCTATATTGTGTTCAAGAGTGCTATGGATAATGGTATGCCAGATGGTAGGAAAAAAATGAGAGAAGGCATAAGCAATGTGCTAGGGATAAAAAGGGAAGATAGGGTGCAAATGGGGATATTATGACATAAGGACCTCATGACCAATGATGACCAGGGTACCAAAGTGGCTTGCCCTTGAAAACTTTAGCCTCTCATTAGAGTGCTCATGAGAGAGTTAATGTGGATTCAAGGCTATGCCGATTGCTAAATTGTAGTGCCTCTGGATTAATTGGGGACATGCTTTGTCCCTTTTTCTTTTTTCTTTGCTTTTTTTTTCTTTCTTTCTCTCTTCTTTTTTGAATGCTTACTATAGAGCAAGATGCTTCCCATCAAGTGAATTACATGTACAAGATGGGCTTCACTTCACCATTGATGAAATGACATGGCATTTGTACAATAGATGTTTCCTCCCCAGGATGACTTATGTTACATCTACTTGGGCTTTGACAGGCCAACAAAGGCTTCCCACGAGATGACTTATGTTATGTCTGCTTCAGAAAGCTTAGTGTGTGATGTGATGTGTGAAGAGGATGTCGTGTGATCACAGCACATGAGCATCAAGGGATTTGCAAGCTTTGCTATGCAAGGAATGCAAGAGTATCAGAACATAGGGGTGGATGCAAGTAGGCTATAATGGGATAATAGGGATGCACACTCTTGAGAGGCTTAGCTAATCCAATCATGCACATTAGAGTAATGTGGTGACTTGCTACTGAGATGCATCTTTGCATGATTTCCCAGGGCTCCATCTTGCAAATAAAACTCTAAGAAGATAAGAAAAACACACAACACATAATGCAAATAAAATGCTAGAGGATCAAGATGCTGCTAGTGCTCCAAAGGATGAACTAGTTGCAAGTGCTCAAAAATCCAGAAAAATGATAGGGGGTGATGATGCTGCAAGTGCTCCAAAGGTTATGTTGGTTGCAAGTGCTCAAAAAGCTAGTAAAATGCCAAGGGGTGATGATGCTGCAAGTGCTCCAAAGGTTGCACCAATTGTAGGTGCTCCATTCTAGAAAAGAGTGGAGGAAGGGGGAGAGTTAGAGTTATACTCACTCACTTGCTTGCAGAATTATGCATGGCTAACTTCAAACCCAATTTAAAGTTTTGGTAGATCATAGCCCTACTATTTTAAGGTCCTAGCAGACCATGGTGTGCCAATTTATAGTCCCAATGGACTACTATGTGCCAGTTTAACATCATAGTGGATGAATGTTATGCTAGTTTAGTGTCATAGCAAATGTGTGTTGTGCTACTTTAGCATCATAGCAAACGTGTTGTGCCAGGTTAAAATCATAGCGAATGAGCTTTTGTGCCAATTTAACATTGTAGCAGATAAGTTGCTCTACTAGTTTAATGTCATAACCTAAGAACAAGCTATGTCAATTTAGCATCGTGGTGAATGAGCTACTGTGCTAGTTTAACATTGTAACCCAAGGATGAGCTGTGCCAGTTTAGCATCATGGAGGATGAGCTACTATGCTAATTTAACATTGTAGCAAATGTGTCATCTCTATGCCAGTTTAACATCATAGCAAACGAATGGTGAGGGTGCTAGTTTAACATCATAGTGGACAAATGTTGTGCCTATTTAATGTCATAGTGGATGAGCTATGCCAGTTTAGTGTCATAAAGGATGAGTTGTTGTGCTAGTTTTACGTCACAGTAGATGAGCTGTTGTACTAGTTTAACATCATAGCGAATGAATGGCTACCTTGTTGGATTGATATGCAATGTTGCATGCTAGGTGCAGTATGACTTCAGGTACAAATGATTCACTCGATATGCAAACTCATTTCCATATTGATCAGCAAGCTTAAATGCTCCATTGTCATAGGTCTAAGTAACCAAAGGCGAGCAGATCTGCCCATGCATAGCTATGTCATGTTCATGCATACAAAACAAACCAAAAAAATGTTAAGTAGCACATGTTTCACAAAGTCAATGTGCATGAACAGAAAAAATAATTCAGTGAAGTTCGCCTAAGCATGCATGCAAGTTACTAGGGAGGTAAGCATGTTGTATAGCTTTTAGGCCTCGGCAGGTCATCTGTGTGCCAGTTTTACGTCTTAGCAGACTATGGACATGTCAGTCATATAATTCTGAGGAGGTTTGGCCATGATCATAGAGTGGAATTCGCTTAGGCATTCATAGGGCAATGAAAAATTAAAATTTTTAGCTAAGTATAGGTGGCTATGCTCTCACCCAACTACGTTCTCCACTAGGTGTCTAATATGGAGTGTAGTTCTAGGTTAGTGAATCATTAAATGACATTGGAAGGGTATATAGGTGAATTTTACTACGGGTAAGTTGTCATTTTCTTACTTTTAATTGTGAGATCTAGAGCATAGTCTTGCCATTGATGTTGTGTCCTGCAAGTGGAGAGCATAGTTGGAAAAAATGATGCACCGAAGTGTATGCCTACACCTAGGATTAGCAAACATATAGGGGGAGTGAACACTAGGTCACCTACCACAAGTGCACATGGAGGAGAGGAGGCCATCGACATCAGCCAGGTACACTGACTACGCTCTCCCCATTACTCATCATTTTTTTCATTTTTTTTTTGCATTTCATCCTTGGTAGGCATTTAGGAGCATAGCCTTATGATGTGCCTTTCCATGGCGCCCTACTAGGGTGATGGCCATCACCACCATGCACCATTTTGGCTATGGTGATACGAAGGGTTCTTGGGTGATGGGGAATATAGTGCGCATTTTTTTCTTATTTTCTTCTACACGTGGAATAGGGCTTGGGGTTGTAGGGCATAGGGTTGTAGGCAACATAGTCACAGGGGGGTTCTGGTGATGGCCTGGAAGTAGCCTACTACATAGACAAGGGGCATGATAGGGGTTTGCCCTACATTTTTCATTATTTGAAAAAAAAATTAAAATTTTTCTATTTTTTGATGGTAGCAGAGGTTAGGTGCATTGTTGGCCACAAAGGTTGTGGGGTTATTCCACCCTACAATGCAACAAGGGCTGTGAGTTATTACACCCCATGGCAAGAATGATCAATGTCAGAGCACACTTTTTTTTCTTCTTTTAAACAAGGTAGTAATGGGTAAGGGGTGAGGCAAGGATCTGTCCCTACATATTTTTTCTTTTTGAAAAAAAAAATCTCTTTTATTTTTCACATGTGGCAAGGGTTTCTATCTGGGCCCTTTGGGGCTGCACAAGGCAAGCTAGGCATTGTGCACACATAGCATGGCACAAGTGTGGGGGGGCCATGGATGCCATCAAGCACTGTGGCCTGGCCGCAGGGGTTGGGGCATGGCTGCAGGGGCTATGACCGAAACCACATGTCGTAGCTATTTTTTTTTCTTTTTTCATGTGCAATTTTTGAAGATCCAAGGAGATGATGGTGGAGAGTGAGAGGGTAGGGCTCAGTAGGTAGGATGGATGCAATGGCACGACGGGTGCAAGGCATGGGCTTGGCATGCAATGAGCATGAATGCGATGCATGATAGGATGCAACAAGGTGCAAGAGTGACGTGTAGTGTCATAGAGGGCACAATGCATAGAGGGTAATGGGGCAATGATACATGGAGGCTATGCTCTTCACCGTTGTAGCTAGGACTATGCTCCCCATGCCCTAGAAGCGTATTAGCCACCAAGTATTTGACAAAATGTTTGCTTCGCCAAGTATTTTTCAAAATGTGTCTACTCAAAATTTTATTTTATTGGGCATAGTTGGGAGTTAGAAAAATTTGTAGTTTGGGACTACACTATCTACTGAGGTAGTCCAGAGTTTAAAAAAATTTTGTAATTTTCATACTACGCTCTCCACTAAGGCAGTCTAGAGTTAGAAAAAGTTTGCCAAAATTTTGTAAACTATGCATGATGCTAAACCTACAAAATGTAACACTAAACCTATGAAAACGTGTTGTACCCCAGTGAGTACTACATGTGTCAAATGGATTAGTTGACATCCTATACCCATAGAGCCCCAG